>JAGDQP010038429.1:0-18172 GCA_022664845.1 Lepisma saccharinum
AAAAGAATTGCGAAAAGTGGCCATCCTATGGCCTATGATCGCTGAACTGCAGCCATGTCTTTGGATGTAGAAATATTCGCAATATTGTAGTGACATGTTACTCAGGTGGGGAAGAAAGTTGATCGTGAGCGTTCTTTTATTATTATTTTATTTTTGATAGCAAGTTCCACAGATACAATTCTTTTACAGTAAAACTTCGTTTATCCGTAGCTGTTGAGACCGGACCCATTCCGGATAAACCAGATATTAGATTAGGGCAAATACAGTGCAACACTGCGGAGAATTAATTACATGTGCTTACTTCTTCTATACGATGTACAGAAATTTGGGAAACATTATTTATTTTCAAAATCATTCCGGATAAATGAGGTTTTAGTGTATTCGCATAGGTGTAATCTCAATCCAAAGAGTGATCGGTTAAAAAAAAAAAAAAGTGGGTGGGAATATTCATACACAAGGATCGCGAATCATAAACTTAGTTTAATCCATGTGTAATATATTATAAACAATTTCGAACTAAGTACATTACAATATACATATCAGGATATCTCGTTATTTTATTTGTATTTTAATTATTATTATTAAGGAATACAGACAGCTCTTTAAAAATATATTTTATGCCCACTTCTTTATCACGGTTGAACGGTGAAGGCTGAATGCAGTGCTTGTTGATTTTAGTAATTCTGTCTTAAATGAATCCATAAATGTTTAATGACTCCTGTGAAAACCGCTTCCTTCTTGCTTGAGTCATAGAAAGGTCCGGTTAAAGAAATGAGAGGATATGTGATTGTTTCCTGCTTATTTCACTTTACATTATGGCTTGGTTAGGCTTGAGCTCTTCTGAATGTTACGTTGAATGTATATATGTTTAGTAAAAGGTCGAGTCCGTCACTAACGTGGAATGCGAGTGGGGAAACCTCAATCGTTGACTGGTTGCTACAGAAACCAATTTGCTTAAATGACCTTGTGACGTAAGCTTGCTCACTGCCTGCGTCTCGTTTATCTTGCTAGGGAGAAGCATATGATGTATTCCTGACAGACTTATAAGAGGAGCTGCAAATCAATGGTGATTTAACTTTTTATTTCAAAGTAAATTATTAAATATGTCCATGACATCGGATTGGGCAACATTCTAAGAATTTTTTTCTAAGTTTGTCCCCTTTTTCTTTTCGTAGACAATTTGGGAAACGAAGGATAGTAGGTGATCAGGGTTTGCTTGCACTAAAATTTGAGACTGTAGTGTGAGTGTTCGCTTGGTTTGTTTTCGGTCTATCAAGGTCAGTATCTGAAAGAATCTAATTAATGAGTTGTGGGGAAATTATGGTGTATTTTTATGATTGATAAAGAGCAGCATTTCTGCTCAGATATTAATATCTTCGTGGAAATTCGTTTATTTCGTCAATTTTCATAAACAGCACCAGATACAATAGCATCCTTTTCTAGCCGAGATTCAAACCCAATCCCCTTTGGCTTGGAACTTAAATGATGACGTCTCCGTATTTCTCGTTTCCAATTAACATCGTATAGAAGCGTCGGATCTCATTACCAATTAACATACTAACTGAAGTACCTAGTGTTTGGGTACCTAATCTAAGTTTAAGGAGTTGCTGTAACTCAGGTGGCAGCGTGTCCTGGGTTCAAATCTCTGTCTGGACGCTGGAGACTTCTTCGGTGGACCCATGTATCGATTTGAGTATCAAGAGTGTCCTTAGTACTGCTGGGTACCTTGGGAGGTAAAAGCAATCGAGCCGCAGAGTGAGCACCCATCTAACTTCCTAGGCCTACGTCCCGTAGGTCGAGAATATATTAAGCGTTACCTCCACATCTCCTATGCACCGTTCATTGCGCGTGCGCATGTCACAGGGATACCTTGTTTTCAGTTGATGCTACTAGTACTAATATTTCTACTACTTCAATATGCCTCAAATTTTGTGAGTAATGCCCTGTATCATAATTATACCAAATTTTGTTGCAGTCAATGTAGTTGTTCTCACGCGATGCGCGAGTTTTATTTATGAGAATCGCCATCATTAAAACAGTGTTCAGAGTAAGCTTTTAACATGACTGTGATATTGATTTGGTAAATAAGCATGCCATGCAACGTTTGGTACAGATTGGACAAGCTGTGTGAATTTTGAAGCAGACAGAGACATACACGAGGTGAAACGGAATTCAGGGACGAATATCATCTAGGTGAATTTCTGACACCAAAACAAGAAAAAATAAACTTATTTTTATTATTTGTTGGCTTCCGAGATAGGCCTACAGGGATTCGAACTTACAATGGTGAAACAATATTTTTTCGATAGGTCAAACATGTATTAAAAAGTAAAACTACATTTTTGGGAATTAATTTGTATTAAAATGGTAGGTATAAGGAGTTCAATGGCAGTTTGATATTTGGTACCATCTGGTTAAATACAGAATGCAGTGTTGCAAGCTGAATATTATAACAAATAACCACTGGCGTGACAGGCCGATGGAACCTGAGCCTGCCCAACGGCATCTGTCCGCGGTTGGTGGAACTGCGTCCACCTTAGTGGCGGCTGTGTGGTCAGCACTGCGCGTTACCTGACCACGAACAGGCGTATCAGGGGCTTTCTAGATCAAGTGGTCATCACGTCTTTATTCACGTGACTTCCCAGTTTGCTTCACGACGCTGGGTGGACTCCGAAAAGTGGGACTTCATCCGGAGATTGAACCTGGGACCGCGCGGACATGAGTCCAACGCTCTAACCACTAGACTATGGAGCCCCTTTGCTGAATATTATACCAGGTTAAAGTTGAAAATAGAACATTGTGGGCTCGTCTTTTTGTAAACTTTTTACAGTTTGCAACACTGCGTTCTGTGCTTCACATACGATGTTTAGAGCCACTAGGGAATACCAGTGAACTAGTAAAAATAGTAGAGTATGTCTGGTTGGCAACAGTGCCAATCCGATGACATCGCTTTTTAATTTCTAATGTTTGTCGAATTGACACAAAAAGTATCTTGGAATAAATGATGAAATTATGCAACACATAAATATCAAACACGTTCGAGGGTACCGTATTGCTTGCAAATAATTTGCTAATTATATTAAAACATTAATAATAATAATGATAGTTACATGTTATTTTAATGGTTGTTTTTAATAATAATAATGATAGTTACATGTTATTTTAATGGTTGTTTCAAATAAAAAACAATCATTGTAACTACTAATCTATGTAGCGAAATATGGTTATTAATAACCCTGCGAGGCTATATTTATAAGATACTGTATTGCACTGTAATTTAAGTCTTCCTAGGGTACAATCCGAGTTTCTAGGACCTGCTAGTTTGCTAGTTACTGATGATGTTCCACAATAAAGAATAGTCTTTGAACTTTTTTTTTTAATCGTATTGATTCAGTCAGGTATTAGATTATTTGGCTTCCTCCACGTTGTTCTGGAAGGATGGAATCTAGACAACTCTCCATGAACTTCTGGAAGGGTTGATACATATAATTAGGGCCATTACCTCACTAACCCAAAAGATCCCACGCGCGATACCTGAGGAAGTGTAGATAGATTTTCATGCAGATATAAATAGAGGTGGTGAAACCGAGCAAACTTTACGCCCCCTGTATCTCGTAAGTGAAACGGAAAGCGAGAAATGATGATGAAAACTTTTTTCTTGTTTTGGCGTCAGAAATTCACCTGCGAAGTTTGTCTTTCCAATTGTTCCTGTTAATTGTAGCCCTGCTGAATATTTAACTTTCTGATCACAATTTAGCTATTTTCTAACGCGAAATTAAGAATGTGAGGAGGGAGAAGAGTTGCAGAAAGAAGTGGCGACTTTTGAGGATTAAGTCATCGGGCAATCTTTAAGTGGTTAGTCATGTGATCTGAGGTTTGTTCGAGGACAAGGAATGAGACTGAGTCGTTATAGTTTGGCTTAGGCTTTAGCCATTTTGTATTCGGAATCATTAATAGAAAATTTATAAATTGTAATGGAGTATTCAGAGGAAATTACCGGATTTAGACGATATCTTTTTAGTTCTTTCGCTCGCAGTGTGGTTAGCTGTATATCACTTCTTCTATTAATTGGTATAGGTATCTGTCTTTCCTTGTATTCATTGCTTTGTATATTCTTTTCAGAATCTACAAAATGGGCCACGTTAACACCGATTGTAGCTCTTGCCCTTTTCGCTTCAGCAGTTGTATTTCTAATAGGATGCCTTTGTTGCCGACAGGACAAAGGCTTTCAGGTAAGCCATGATTGGTATTTTACTTTAGCGTTTGTTGTTAATATTGTTTTTAATTAAGTTTGAGGAAAGACATGGTTACAAAATAATCTAGAATGATAAGAAACTACAATTTTTATTGGTGGGATTTTTTTTTTTTTGACATGTTATATTCCTCTTCAGGTCAGTTCTATGACTTATGAACACACCTTTCTTTAATAAATCGAACCGTTCTCATCTAAGTCATATTCCGCTCCAGCTAAATGTTTAGAAGCGATATTATATGAACTGATCCATTTATAATATGTCCTACCTTTAAATTTTATTCGTAAGGGGTGGATGCAGTCATTGTATTACTTTGCATTGCAAACTATTCATTTTGTTTCGGGCGAATGAATCTTCCCATTTATGCTGCACGGAACTCGTTGTTTGTGCTTTGAAATGTCTTGCTTTGATGCAATGCAGAACGTGTATCCGATAGGTCTTGGTATTGTGCCAAGATGTGCAAAGAGTGTCCTTTCTCTACAGACAATGATTACGCATATTTAGATTAGAATTGTTTTGGCTCAATATTGCCAAGTCAGGTGCTATACTTTTAAGATGCTGCAAATCAAAATGGAATGTTAAACTTTATCGCTGTACCATTTACAAGTAATTCTAACGTCATGATAAAGAGAACAAGAGATTGAAGGAAACATATTCAAAGTGCAAGAACCTCTTTGTTTCTGCTTTTCGTAAGGTACCGTTGACTTTTGATGAATGATGCAAATGCTTGATGTGTATCTTGAGTTCTGTATCAATTTATCGTTACATAGCGTACTCTTATGTGAACCTTTGAAATATCAAGGTTGGCGTTTTGCAAATTATTAAAAAAAAAAAGACCTTTTTTTCCCCCCTCTGGTAATCTGTTAAATCGCTTTTGTGTTATGTGAATCTGTTGCAGTTAATTCTTTTTTATGTATACGAGAAAGGAAGTTCTCACGTTGTGGTGTGAATTCGAAAAGCTTGTTTGCAACAATAGAACTGTTTGTATTGTTGAAATTCCAAACCTCGTGTGTCTTGAATTATTTTACGTCTGGAGATCTTTCCGTGTCTGTTCTGTAGAATTTAGTTGAGAATCTGTTCTAAGTTTTGTTACTTTATTGCATTGTCTACTGCACATGCATCAACGAATCATATTTGCATATATGTGATACTGAGTATCATTAACTCGATCAGTTGTTTTGGTGTTACTTGTATTTGTTTCTTCTTGACAAAAATATTTTACAGAAAATAAGTACAGTTTATTAAGTACTGGATATAAGAAGAACTGTTACGATTCAACCATATCAAAGCGAATATGATTACTGATGAGCACTTTAGGCGTGAATTCTGGCTCTTTTATCAGTTATAATGATGCTCAGTCATTGCGAAAAGTGTGTAAAATTGTAAGCTCACAAAATTTGGTCAGCAGCAACTGTAGTCCATTTATCTTTTCGAAAGAGAAGATTTTTTTTTTTTTTTTTTTTTGTAGTTTCATGTACTTCAGATGGTTATCAAATATTATTTTGCAATGTAGTGTATACTCTTGCATTATTTATCTATATATATATAAAAGCTATCGACTAAAACCCTAGTGCATATATTCATGTTCTAGGGTAAAATTCTTATTAATAATGTAGTCAGCATTTCGGAATCTTCTTTGTACTATGTGCGTCATAGGGCATAGTTCGATCACATGTATCTGAACGTGCTGATTTTTTTTTAGAAACTTTGCTTCCGCTGCCTTGGCTAGATAAAGAAAAAATAGTACTTTAATTTTAATAGAATTATTATGAGTTCGTAGGTTGTTTAAAATTGTAATAATAAGCTTTCGTGCATTCTCTAGATACGTATGTATGAATTCTTGACACTGGTAACATGTGAAGAGATAGTCTTATCAGTTGCTATCTTTATAGTCACGAGATCACACGAAACTTATCTTTCGCTTGATAGTCTAGCTGGATGGAACACTTAATATTTCGTCTTCACATAAGACTTGCCAATTTAATACATGTGAAGAAAATGGAATAAATATATTATTTTACAGCATAGATAGAGTGCATTAAAATAATAATATACATTGATTGATATTACATATTAGCAGCGTAATGTTAGATTCATAACTTCTGAACTTGAGTTTGAATAGGTTTTTGCGTCCAAGTCCGGGCATTTAGCTTAAGAACGGGACCTCGTCCGAAATTACACTCTGGTTTGAATCCGTTGAAGAGACGTCCGTGCGCGGACACAAACAACTATTTGAAGGAATTTATTTTCGAGTTTGATAGAGAATCGAACCCAGGTCTACGATATCTAATTGGTTGTTTTTACTGAACTACCAGCAACAGGACCAATTCCTTACCATGGAACCAAATAGAAAGAGGGAAAGGCATATTCGCCTGTACGCTCGCTTTCTGCTTCGGATTAAAATCCAAGCATGGCTTGAATTCCACTTTAGTAGTAGGTTCCGTTCTTAAAAGCTGTGTGTTCGAATTTGAATTTAATTTTAAGGTCTTGAGGCAACTTTGGTTCAGGTCGGATGGATGATGATGGGATGAATTGGTGGAATGAAGAAAGTGGCAGGAAACGGGAGATCCCCGAGAAAACCCACGCACACGGTGTTTGTCCACCACAAAGCCCACATGACGTGAGGAGAGATCGATCCTACGACCCCCTGGCACCAGAGGTGAGCGCTCTACCAATCGACTCCCCGCTACGTGCTCGAGGACTGAAATCGTGTAGTATTTTTTGGTAGTCAGATAACATTTTCTCAGAACATTTTTTTTTCTGCAGAAAGCGAACTCATGATACACCCCCTCCCCCTGCACAGCGAAACATCCGAGATTGTTATCCTGATTGTTACTTTGGCGCAAAAGCAATCTTCGTGGCGGAGATACATTCGTGGGAGAGGGTGGATTTGGCAACAGTGGGGTTTTAGGAACTAGTGGATGGGTTCTCACAGTTCCCGGCCACGCCCTCTGAGTCACTTTCTTGAATTAGCATCTCATGAGGAGAAGAAGAGTCCTGCTGCGACGTAATGGTTTATGTATGGTAGGGGAAACACGGTCTCTCTCTCTCTCTCTCTCTCTCTCTCCCAGTGTATCATAGTAGATGAATGATTTCTCAGAAGTCATATGTTCACATTGAATTTCCGTATATTGTGAATGCAAATAATAAACATACCGAAGCTGCACAAGTATTTTCCCCTCTCGGTTATCGTATAATTGTACCTCTATGAGAGAGAGAGAGAGAGAGAGAGAGAGAGAGAGAGAGAGAGAAAAAGAAGCGTGAAATGACAGTAGGAAGAAGATGCGTTACAAATAAAGTCATCTGCCGCAATAAGTTTTACACTGCCTTAGAACTTCCGCGAGAATGATTCTGAAACAACTTCTGCAGAAGAAAAGAAGTTCTGTTGATGATTCGTAATGGAAGGTCAAACACCGACGTTCTTGAGCTACTTACGAATCTGCAACTAAGTGTATTTAGTTATTAACGAACTCCAAATACAGCTTAGAAGATATTTTACATTGGAGACAAAGCGTAAACTAAGAAAAGGATTTGGGAAGAAATCATGATGGGCGGTCGCTGGACACGAGCCCACGATATTCCGAAGGCGAAGCCAATGCTGGCGTTGAAAGCAAAAACAACGCAACACCCAAAACTTTGTTAGCTTCATTCATTAACTTTCACATGTATTTGCATGTCAGAGTTTTAATATGCCTAGGTGTGAATAATGATCGTCTTAGTAAATACTTACGAAGAAAAAAAAAATTATTGTTTCGTATTTTCAAAGTTTTCAGTCTGGATTTTATTCTGTTTTTATGTGACTCGAACTATTTTTGTTCTCAACGCTTCAGTTAATAAGGGAATCGATGGGCATAGACATTTCAGATAGAAAGATGCGTTCCTCAAGATAAGTTATACATTATACTCATATAGATATAATCAAAATTCGATATCCCGGAATGTTACACGGATTTTTTTTTTCTTCAGGCATTATTGAATTTTGATTTTTAAGAAATCTGAACGTAAAGAGTTTTGCTTTAAGTCTCGTGCCGTGAACAGAGTTGGGAAATGCATATTTCATTTGTTTTTGTTTTCTGCTGCAATTTGTTTATTTCGGAATATCCATGATTGGAATTTTTGTCCACCACTAAGCTAAACGGAACCATTAGGCAATTCGTGAAGAATTTCGAGGAAGAGCGATTTTGTGAAACATGGCGAATAATTTACCTGTGAAAAAAACGCACTGTTTGAATACGCAGTTGATGTGTGACAAACATTTTTGAGAAGTGTTTGTGCGAGTTCTTTCACATGGTAGGAAACTTTTTGACTACAAGGCATAGGAAGTGCTTTCTCCGCCAATTATATACATATGTTAAAAGAAAGAGCTCTCTTTAATAACAACGGAAGGCATAATTCCTCAGCGGTTTCTGGCGTATTTCCAAATTACATCATCCGTATGACGCATTCTAGTTTCTAACATATGTAAACTTAAATGACCATCCCGAGTTCGGTTGTGGGGTACGTGGAGCGAGCATCAGGTCAATCTTATCGCATATGCATGTGTATATAGAGGAAGATGAAAATAATAATATGGAAGACAAAGGCAATAATTATAATAGTGTTTTATTCAATTCGAATGCACACTTGGATGAAGTAGATTTTCACAATTGCGAAATAAAGTTTGTTGTAGTGCTCATCCAAATCTCTTAATTCTAAGTTTTATTATGTGGTATGCCTAGTAACGGTCGCTGCATCATTAATCAACGGATCCCGGGTTCGATATTCGTGTGCATACAAGTGATTCGGAGCCCTCTTTAATATGTAAGTCCTGTTTATAGAACTTCTTCATCCGATTGAAGGCAATGGCAAACCACTATCGTTTCAACCCGGCCAGGGCCTTCGGGTCATAGACCTTCTTACTAGCAGAACACCCATCATCATCGAGGTTACACGATTCCACCCCTCCTCCCTGGTTGATACTTTTCCTGGAAGTGATGGCATTAAGAGAGGTGTTTCAATGTAATCGCACTCTGTGAGACAGTTAACTGCGGTTATCATTGAGGGCGAATACTATATTTCCAACATTTTTCGTTTGATATGAACGCAGGGCTGCAGAAAATAACCTTCACAGCATGACTTATAAAGAGGAGTATATGGCGTCCAGATTCCGATTTCTATATAAAAATAAATCGTTTTAAACATAGGGTGAGTCCTAAAGATGTGGACAAACTTCGGGAGGTGATTCCTGAGATCAAAACAAGAAGAAAATAAAATTGCCTTTTCTCGAATTCCGCTTCGTGTAAGAGATACAGTGTTGCCAACTTGGAATCCAAAATCGACTGTTGTGAATTGTAACTGAACATAAAGATGTTAACAAATTGTGGGAGGTGATTCCAGACATCGAAACAAGAAACATGTACCTACGAACATCAGAAAAAAGTATATTTTTCGTAGTTTCGCAGACAAATGTGTCTCAATGAGCTGGATCAGCCTGGTAGTTGATGATACTGTCGCATGGCCGAAACGATACGTGCTTCGAACGCAAGTTTCGTTCGTAAGAAGTAAGCTGGACAGCTACGACAAATTCTCACGAAACGAATATCTGAAAAGTAAACAAGGGCAACGAATACATAGGTGATGGGCGACGTCATGCGAGAGACGCATAGTACGAGTGGTGAGCTATAGAGTAACTATGCCCAAAATTGCAGTCGATTTTGGATTCCGAGTTGGCAACCCTGTATCTCTTACACGAAGCGGAATTCGAGAAAATACCAGAGAACCCTTTTTTTTTTCTTGTTTTGATTTCAGGAATCACTTCCCGAAGTTTGTCCACATGTTTCGGAATCTTCCTGTATATTACTTATATAGATATCAGACCTATATTCACACGACTTCTCGAGAAAGATTTCTGGATATGTGCTTGAGGTTTTGCCTGGTGCTTCAATAATGACTACCATTGGCGTTTGAGGAAACTGTTGTAAGCTTAGATCTGTGGGTTTGCATAATCGTATGATGTCCATCCTGCAGTTTGACTACGCCCTCAATGAAATTGATGTTTTGCGAGTGCAGTTTATATCCCCATAGAGGACAGTGAATGTAGTTCATCCACCCTCATTGCATCCGAAGCTGAGATTGCGAATCGACTAATACCGTCCTGCTAAAATCTGTTCGGACGAAAAGATGAAGACCGGGTTGACCCATTAAAGTGACTGGCTGCAGTCCCTTTTACAAGTCTTTAGTTGAAACGATCTTGACAACGAAATTATATTTACAAGCAAATATTTTATTGAGGATGCTAGTTCACCATGATTAGCACAAGCGTAAACATTGTTAAGTTATAAAATATTCGCTTTGAACTTCAATACTGGGGAATTTAAACAAGTGTAGCATTGTTTTTAATATTGCAAATAATGAAAATGTGAATCTGTTTTACTGATCAAACAATTATTTTGTTAAGGTTTAGTCTCTGTATTAATTAAACTGTTTTCAGTTGTGATATGTCGATGACTAAATTTTTAGACAGTCTGTATATAAAAGCAATATATAACGTGAAGTAACGATCATACGTAAGTGTCCAAATGTGCTTGAATATTTAGAAGAGTGTAGAACGATTCATAAGAATTCGTAACTTTGTTTGACCGACCAGAAAGACTCTGGTAAAACGTGTGCCGATGGTGGTTTTGCCTTCCATCGATTGGAATCGTCGAATGTTATAAAGATGAGACTTACAGTTTAAGGCGGTTCAAGGTATTCTAACTGGGAATCAAACCCGAGATCTCATAATTACAAGCCAACGAGCGAAATTACCCATTTGAGGTCACATATTTATGCATTGGGCACTGTAATATATTTAATAAGGTATTACCTTTGCCTGGCACTAAGGTGCACTCACTCTTGCCAGCCTCCTATCAAATTGAGTACCAGAGCGTAATTAATACTCGTGGGAGATAAAGGTGGAAAAACCCAACCGCCCCACCCCACTTCGTACCGTAAACTGATAATGTGGAGCACGCGCATTGCACTGGGAGGGGATACATTTACCTTTTTAATTACTGTATATGCACATAAGTACCTATCACAAGAAAAAAAAAAAAATTGCTTTGACAAGTAAATAATCAAACCTTTTGACCTATGAGCGCACGGTGACTGATAACTTATCTAAAAGGCGAAAGCCAACCTGACTAATCGTAAATCGTAAGTGGAAAGTATTCGCACTTGTACGGTAATCAGCGTGCTACAATAATTGATTTCTTACAAGTATAAGAATGAAAGCCGAAACGAGTAAAAAATGTTGTACCTTAAAACTTATCTATGGTGGAAATCAAAATATTTAAGCGCTAAACAATCATCAATATTTCGTGGGTGATGATAATTTGATAAGTCTAACGTATAAGATTAGAAGTGTATTTTCTGTAAAGTGTAAGCATGTTGGGTTAGAGATAGGGGGAATGAGACAAATGGTGAACGGGCTGGCAGTGGCGAACACCCCATTTAACCACATTACGTCAGAGGGTTAGTACAGGTGCTGCCACGTTCAGGAAGATTCAGTGCTGCTCCCTACAACTGGATCCGCCATTATGAGTCTTATGAACTGGGTATCTGAAAAGAGTAAACCTTTATAGAAAAGCCTTTATTATGGTGTTCGTTCCACGTTTTTAGACAAGTTTTATGACTTGATTCTGTAATGGCATCCCAAGTAGGGAGTGGCAAACACTTCTTTCTGTAGTGTGTGCGGTGAATTTGGGCGCAACGGAATGTTGTGATATGAGTTGATGTGACAGTTGTTCGATATGGACACATGCTGAATGTAGTGGGTGGAAAAGAAACGTCCATACGTTTGTTACGGTATTATTGTAATAGTCTTAGGTCCGTCACTGAAAGATAGGAAAAAAACTCTAGCTTTAATTTCGTGATATTTTAGTGTGTGTCAAGTATGTAAACTTGTGCTTGTGTCATATAATTTACTTTTACAATACTCATTGGTACATATTTGTAGAATGTAATTTAATGCTTATTGGATAGTGACGAAATCCTGTTCGCCATTGTCCGACCAGGTAAGGCGATCACGAACAGTACAAACATTTTTAGAAAATTCAATTTTTGCATGTTAGTTCTGAAACAATTTCCAAATGATAATGATAATAATTATTGTAGAGGAGAATCTGAAGTTATTTCAAGTATCTTGTTTTCTAAAATTGGTATAATTTTTATGCAATCTTGTTAGAAGCTTAGGTGTTCGCCATTCGTTGTCCTTCCCCTATATATAACGTAAACTCAGATTCATAGAAAATAATCGATGGAAGCTTTTTCTTAAGCCCGAAAGTTGCACAATTTAGCAAAACCCAGTTACTATACATGGCTCAAGAAAAAGGTAAAGCTACAAATGCGACACACACGCGCCGTCTGCGGCGCATGGGGATGTGGGTGTAGCACTCCACATATTCTCGACCTACGGTACGAAGTGAGGTCGGGTAGTCAGTCCCACGTTCGACCACCTTTACCGTCCCAAGGTGCCCAGAAATACCAAGAACACTCTGGTGCTCAATTTGATAGGATGTTGAGTGCACCTCAGGGCTACAGGCATGGGAACACTGCGAGAAATGTCTCCAGTGTCCTGCCCGGGATTTTAACCCGGGCCATCCGATTCGTAGTCAGACGCGCTACCGCCTGAGTCACAGCGTCTCATACTGACAAGCAAATCATAATTTTAAATGGGTAGCGAATATGAATTCTGTATTGTGCAACTTGTTTTACTTAGTGTACATACTGACCATTTTGTATGAATATGAGTGTACGTATATAGTAATTATGAATACGTGTATTTTCGCATAATCTCTCTTCAAATGGATAGCGAGACTCCGATATTTTAATGTCGTAATCTTATTGTGCGTAGCAGTATCTCAAGTCTCCAGACACTGAAGCGATTACACGATCATCTCGCGTTTAGCTAAGTTAGGAGGCGTTACAGTGAGCAATTTTTGGGTAGAGTTTTCTCTGGAAACTGCTGAAACTAAGGGAGAAAAATATGCTCGTAGCGGAAATGTTCAACTTTCCCTTTTTTATTATTATTTTAACAATTCTTGTTCTGGAAGCTAAAGTAAGGTGTTTTTGAAACAAAAGGAAAGTATGTAAGAGGCACAGTGCTATTCGTTTTTGTCGTGGCATTTACTGTCTTTGCGTCGTAATAACGGAAGTCAAAACGGTGACATTGTTTGTTTGAAGGAAAACGTGGAAAGTATAGTAGCTATGGATTTTACGGAACGCTAATACCATTTTTTTTTCAATGTTTGTTCGTTATTCTGAAATGTAAGCAAATACTGAAATGTGTCAGTAATAAATCAGAGTGTGTATGTCGTTCAAATAGCGCAGTTGAAAAATGATGTGAAAGATGCGTCCGAAATTTCAGCCTGGGAAATGAATCTTCGAATTAATTAATTTACATGTTGGTTGCAAATGTTTTCCTGTACTGTATTTCTATGTAGAGACTATTTTAGGAAGTTACTTAAGCACGACTGCCTAAAGAAGAAAAGTTCACTATACGCATTTCAGTATGTTGTCGTCTGCGTGTTCTGTTTAAGAGCACAAAAGATACTATTTTTTTTAAAAGGTTAAAATATCTCAAGAAACGTACTCGTCTTGTAGTTGGAGTGGTCCTGGTATCGAATTAAGGGACTATAGTTTTCGCTTTTAATAGAATCGTATCCTTTCTTGAAATCTGTGAACAACTTGTGAACCGTCCCATTGTATTCCTTCTCTAAGATTTGTCTCAAGGCGAAAATCTGGTCCAATCTAGGTCTTTTTCTCCACATTCACATTGGTGATATCCGATTATTTAATCTACATTGTACATATATTATAAAATTGTACTGTTCTATTGGTCAAAATATTTTCCCGTTATTCCATTGATATCGACATTCTTATGTGATTACAGATATGTTTTATGTTCTGCTACAGGACGCGAAATTCCACAATAACAATGCGAAATTAATTCAGTTAGTTGTTTCCAGTTACATGCTGAGGTTAGAATTTTTGCGAAATGTATTAATTAAATTTTATGTGTACTTGGCGTGTTTGACTCGAACCGGATAGGGTAAGGAGGAAGCAGTGGTAAAGAAACTAGAGATACCATCTTAACATTGATGCGTGATTGAGGAAGAAAAAACCCAGCCAGGCTGGCCGGACGTGAACCCAGGACCGTTCGTCATAGCTCTGACCACACCAGGGTCTGAAAAAACAGCCCACCTGGACCCAGCCCTTTTTTTATCGTTTTTTTTTGGGGGGGTAATTGATTTTTTTAGTTTCCTTGTGGGGGAGGGTAAAAATAAAATGTGAATGCACGTAAATGTAAAGATATGTACAGACCTCAGTAAGTCAGTCGATAACTGTATATAACTGCTGTGGTATTCTAATTTATTTTTATCCTTTTAGGCATCTGTGGCTCAAGGCCGGGATAGGATAGAGGAAAAGGTACGGGAAAGAGTTTACCAGGGGCTAAATTGAAGGTACCATCCTGGCATTTGCATTGTGTGACTGAGGAAGAGTCCCCGAAACCTCAGTCAGTATAGTCGGCCACTGATATCGAACCCAGGAACTCCCGAATGGGAGTGGTCGCGGTAGCTCAACTGTTCGAGCGCTCAGCTGTGGTGCTTGTGGTCGTCGGTTCAAACCCTGCTCATATCATGTTGGCTTTGTGATGGACAAATATCATGTGGGTGTTTTTTCTGGGGTTCTCCCATTTCCTTCCACTTTCTTCATTCCATCAATTATCCCATCATCATCCATCTGGCCTGAGCCAAAGTTGCCTAAAGCCTAAAAATTAAATTCAAATTTCCGAATGGGAAGCAAACGGGGTAGGGAATGACCGCACTTGGTCTGTACACCGGATTTAAACCATGGCGTGGTTCGGAGCTCACGATAATATGTAGGTTCCGGTGTTGCCCCATTCACCAGTCGAGACTGATTAAACGAAGGAAAACTTTATTCGGGGTGATCCCACTGGTCCGCCTGAGCAAGGTCTGATTTTTCACTTGGCCATTCGGGACACTAACCCGCTCGACTGCCACAAACGGGGTAATCATAGTGTTGTTTATTTTTTAAATCCTTTATTCTTTTGTGATTTGCTGATTAGCTGTGTGCTCTTGTGGTTAGCAAGTAATTAATGGTATCAGTTGGAAAATTTATATTAGTATTATTAACGATAGTTGAAGGTTCTAGAAATTAATTTTTGCACGCAATTTGAAACAACATACTATAATAATTCTGTATTACAAAGACATGATATATTAATGATATAATATTCTTCAATAATAATTTCGTTCGAAAATAATTTGTTGATCAGACATAGTAAAGGGCAATCAAAATCTACAGTTATAAGACCTAATAATACTAATTTGTTACGGAATCTACTGTTGGAATTATGCTATTTAATTGTATTGTAGTACTAACTGAGCTTGAATATTTCCTTGTATTTCAATATTATAAAGCTAAAGTGTGGAAAATTTTAGATAGCATTGTTATTCTAGCTAGAGTTATAAGGACAGTCGTGATCTGCATTCTTAACAATCCAAAATGCAATAGTTTTAAATATTATACACTTCTGTTGGGAGGGGATGGGCCCACCTTGGCAAACCCTGGAGCACGCCAATGTAAAGCCAACTCTCTAACAACGAATTTAGCGATCCTGGATTGCATTTTTGCGTTACGAATCGTTTGATAACAAAGTCTGTTATCCGCCATTGGAGTGTGAGCATGTTCTACAATGATAACCAGAACATTCTAATAAAGAGGAAAATAGAACGGAAGTACAGTTTGAAAAACTGTACGAAGAATTGCATCCAATGGAAGTACCAGTTTTGTGGTCCATTCCAGTATAGAATGTTTTATTTCATTTCTTTAAACCATAAATCGTTTCTAATTTTAATATAACTCAGCGTGAGTACTCTTGGAAATAATTATGAGAATGAGAACTCTTTCCAAACCATCGTGTTACAAAGTGCAGGAATTTACTTCGTGGGAGTGTATATATCGTCCTCGTTATTAAGTGAAACAGTCAATTTATGCCCTTATTGGTTAATAAAACATGAATGCTTTTGATATATTTATGCCTTAATTAGGCTGTTGTTGCTTTCATTTGTGTGCATGTGCATAGTTGCAGGATTTTAGTCTTTATAAGCATTTTTCCGGGAAAATTAATTTTATACTGAAGAGACGTTCTCGGCCTTCTATGGAAGCAGGAATCAGGAATTTAGACCTTCAAATCATCGTTGCCAGGCAGTGAAATTTCCGTTTCTCTTTCTGATAAGACCATGACATTTCCGTTTTCAAATTAACATTGCTCATTAAATCAGTACGAGAAATCACATTTGCTTGATTAGGAGCGGATAGTGACTCATCATTAGAAATGTACTATATTTAAAAGTCACATGTTTAAACGGAAGCTCGGAATAAAACAGTCTGGGGCTTTTATATAGTTAATTTAGTTTCTGCTGTAATTTCGTTTATAAATAGTAGTTAATATAGTATGCATACATTTAACGACTATAGTTGGCGTTTTTGTTTATTTGGACATGGTATTTTCATTAACCCTTTCACATCGTAGCCTTTTTTTTTTTAATGAAATTGTTGACTCACAAAATTACCTATAGCTCCTACTGTTATTGTCGCAGACTTAAAATGATTTATAACTCATATTGTTCGTAACTGAAGTGCTTTCGAATGACGCTATAAACATATCACTTTGATGTAAGACAGAAGATTAAATGAGAAATTTTCGGGACCGTTACGGCCCTATTATCTCACTAATTGTTATGAAACTGATTTAAATGAGAATACATAATTTTATAGATAATAATGTGGAAAGTTACATTACTATCCAAACGATATGTGAATAGAAATAAAAATGTTTATTGAATTAATGTCCTCAACAATAATTGCCCCACTTTTTTTTTTCGTTAATTGAGCTTTAAAAAAAAACTGTATTTAATGCTCTGCCTATAACAGGTGGAAGTTGGATTTTGAGAAATGGAACGTATGTAAATCTTAGGGATGGGAACTGTTTACTAGAAGTGCATAGATTAAATTTAAGATTGGAGTTACAACAAATTGTTCAGGACTCAGTGTTCAGCGGAAAACGCAATTCATGGGAACTGATCAATAAACCGAATGACCTTCATCACACCTTCACAAAACAAATTACTACATGTAACTCAATATACACGAAGCTTTGTTAATAGTTAAATATGAAAGCGAAGTTTATTGGGTTTATAATTTACCCAAACAGTTTCTGTAGGGATCGAATGGAATACCTCAGCGCTAGTGTGCTAGTCTCGTAATCGAAGGCTCACGAAACTGGAGACCGACATTCTAAGAAGTTTTTCTTGCCGTTTCCTTAGTTCTTCTCTCAGGAACAAAGCCAGCAAGCAAAACACGGAATGAAGCCTTCATTTACAGTAAATTAAATTCTTTAAGTTAAGTTTCAGTAGTAGTACTCGTTATAAGATTTACTGACTCATCCAGTAAAGAAATGTACCTGTTCGAAGTAAAAAACCGTAGAGAAAATTCATGTCTTCTGTTGATTTCGAAGTATCAAGCGTAGGGCGGTTTTTATGGTTAATTAGCGATTTTACTTTCTCAAGCACCCATTAAAGCTATTTGGGTGGATAGACAAGGCATTACAAGTGATTACTTCCTAAATTTCTCTGTGCCTTTTTACTTCCCTCGTGTCTATATATTTTTTACCAACTAAAGAACAGAATCACACCCTTCCTCATGTACAGTCCAGAACAACATAGTTGTCGTGTAAGTTCCAAATGGATGTTCAGTTAGGACAATGGGCACATTCAACGGACTAAGCGCAGAGAAAGCACTTGAATCGTACTGGTTTGCCTATAGGTAGCAACCAATACGATTAAAATGCTCCCTGAGCGCTTAGTGCTACCTTA
>JAGDQP010038430.1:0-18171 GCA_022664845.1 Lepisma saccharinum
TTTCATATCGAAACGAAAGCTTTAGAACTACTGATGAAATTTTCTCCACATTGATCCATTTATATTTTTGAATTCCTTTTATTTTTCTTTCGCCTACTTCAAACGAGATGTTATATTCTCCGTATCTTTGAAAGACCATCCACGTGGTGTACGCATATTTATATACCAATAAATCTATATACATGCGGATTTTGAATTTTCTGTTGGCTTAAAGTCTTCACAAGATCTAAATATTATCTCTGTGGCGTGAGTCTGTATTTTCGAACGGTACAACTGAGGAAAGAAATTTTTAAAATGTAGTTGGAGAGGGCATTCTATATAAAAAAAAGGGATCTCCACATATTCTTCAAAAAACTCCTCCATAACTTTATTGGACCACTCGTATCTCTTATTTAGGTTTTTCTATATCTCCATCCTTCTCTTTCTTTTCATCTTAGCTACGTGTTTCTTCCTATCGTCTTGAACCGTTTTACGTTGAAAAGAATGAAGTAAAAAGAATATCCTACTCACTCCTTCTTCTCCGGTTCCTCTTCCCCTTACCATAACCCCTCTTTACATCTAACTCAGTGAACCGTCAACTCTTAGGGGAAAGACTTTCCAGCAGGCTGGAGAATCATTTCCAGTAGACTGGGACTAACATGAAAACTGGAGAGTGGGTAGTATTTCTTTTTCGGATTTCTCAGCTGTAGTCTTTTCTCTCTTTTTCTCTCTTTTTCAGTGTTTTCTGGCCATGCATTTGAATTCGACCAACATAGCTAAAGAAAACGGAAGATTAAAAAGAAAGAAGATAGAGAGACTTTCTCGAGGTTGCATCGCGCTAGTTCTTCCTGTTCCAATTTCCTTTTTTTATCTTTTTTTTTTTGAGCTATGAAATTATTTCCATTTACTTGAAATGAAAAAAGAGCTTTATTTTAGAGCATGAGTGTTAAAAATGTACACATTATTGCAAATTAAGTAATGTTTGGCTCATTAATAAATTAATGCATTGTATTTATACCTTAAAATAGCCTCATCTCTTTGGCTGGCGAGCCTCTTTAGACCCGTGGTACGTCTTTCGTTCAAGGACAGTATCACAGTAAGTGCAACGAGTACTCATCATCGGTTTATCTAGTTTTAACTATGAAAGGGTAATCTTATTTATAAATTGAAAGTTGTATTAGATGTTCAAGTTAAAGTCATTCAAGTTACGTAAAATTATTCAAATTACAGTAATTTACCGAGCCAATCTTCGCTCGGATTCATGTAGAAGTGGAAAGCTTGCTTATTCCAGAAAATCGCCGTACTGGATACTAGTAATGCATAAGGAAGCACATCACTAGCATTATGGACTTCACGTTGACGAGCAGGAGTAGAGAAATAAGCTATTTAGTTAAAAGTCTTAAAAGACCAGAAAATACAGACGAGTTAAATTATTTTTGCGCATTAATTATGTACGCATATTATTTTTGTATTCTCTAAATGGGTACTTTACTACATGTAAGTAACCTGCCTCAGTAGGCTCTCTGTATTCCTGTATATATACCTGAAGATATATCCGTGTGTACCTGAATATAGTCTGTTTTTAAATGACCAAGATTGCTTAGATCTGTTCCGGTTTGCTTTTCTTTGTGTGTGTGTGTGTTGTTTTTTTTTAGAATATTTCTCACCTTCATTCACAAATTGTGAAACAAGCACAGGTTTCTCTGGGTACTGTGTTTGCATATAAAAAAAATCACATACTACAGAGACCGCTGCTCTCGTACTATGCCTTTCTTGTATAGTAATCTGTTGTAACTATATCTAATATCCTTGGTTCACAATTAGAATTATGCCAGCCCCTGATTAGTGAGTCAGATTCCTGTTATGGTATTATTTTGCAAATGTTTTGTGTTCTTTGTACTATTTATTCATTCATCTTACAAAACGTGGTTTCCCATCATTGTCAAAGAGCACTCTTCCTACAACTAGATCTCACCATTTCACATATTTCAATATTGCACGAGACAAAACTGAAGTTACCCTTCCTGTAACCCTTACCCAGCCTCCTGTAAAATTGTCATTTTTAACGTCTAACGCAAAGTCACAAAGTAATGCCGAATTGGCGATAATGGGTTACTAAGAGATAGTTGGTTTCATCTCTTTCTCAATACACTGTCATGAAAAATTACATTACTCGTACATACATCACAAGTGCCATCATGTTCCCTGCTAAACTTTTCCTCCCATACTGCGTCACGTTCTTTTATTCTAGTTCTCACTTCAGTCTGTCATTTTTCATTGATAAGCACCTTCTCACTCACTCTTTCAACATTACCCTGTCGTACTACATTACTTGAAACATATAATTTCCTTCTGTAAATTAATAAAAACTTATGATCCGCCTAGAAACCGTCCCCCTAACATTACTATGTATTTTTGCTTAAATCTACAATATAGTTAGGGCTATATACGACAGAGACAGGAAAAGGGTAGAACTGAGTTAGTTATAAAGAGATGGAATATTTTAAGTAACTCTACAATACAACGGGAAGAAGTTTTAGTACATTGTATTTAAAAAAATACGGAAGCTGGGCTAGTTGTGAAGTTGAAGATCAGTAATAAACTGTTGCTTGTTATTGTTAAACTTTCTTGTTTCATTTTTCTTTTAAATATACCTGGTTTCAGATTTACGTACATATCATACATACACATATTATACATATTATTAATATGTATACACATATTTTTATTATCATTATTTACAAATAACTTCTTTTAGAATTACATATTAATTATTTTTCCTTCCATATTCCTGGTTTTAGAATTCGGCATTCTTCACTTATAGCAACAACGTGAAGGAATATGTGCGCAAATTGTATTGTTATTGAAGAAAGGTAAAACTTTCGCAGCTTTAAGAAAGTGTATATACTGTCTAATAAAACGTGTGCACGGCTTCAACACTCTAATTAAGGATAATTTAAAGCAACGATCTCCAACAAAAGATGGCAGCACTATCTCCGTATATGCCTAATGTATTCTTATCGTTGCACGAAATTTCCTTGCTGCTCCAATAAATTCAAGCCTAGATAGTTCAAACTTTGAGGGAAGAAAGTTCATAACCAATTCAAGAGCGTGATCGATGACGATTTTTTATTTTCGTTTTCCTTCATTGTTGGAATCGCTTCATTGTTGTTGTGAATATCGAAACCTATAACAATGAAGCTCTTTCAACAATGAACAAAAAAGAAACTTAAAAATCGGCATGGATCACGCTCTTGAATTGGCTATGAACTTTCTTCCTTGAAAGTTTGAACTTTCTAGGCTTGAATTTATAGGGGCAGCAATGAAATTTCGTGCTATAGTGAAAATACACTAGACATATACGGAGGTAGTGCTTCCATCTTTTGTTGGAGATCGTTGTTTTAGATTGTCCTTAAATGACACCGTCAAAATGCGAAGCGAATCCGCTCATATGAAAATACAGATCTTTAACCACCTAGCCAATCAGGAATGTTTATCGTGTTTGCGATATACCTTTTATTAGGATACGAAAACCTCGAGGGATAAAATTGCTAACTACACAAAATGCTAAACATAGTCATTTGAGCGAAGGTGCCTACAGAGGAAAGATGGATACAATAGTGTAATTACACAACTACGACCCTAAATGAAAAAATGGTGTGAAGGAACTAGACGGTATACTCTTTAAGTGGCTACAGTGAATTTGGAATAATCTGTGACGTACAGACAAAGCAAGTCCTTTAAATCAAAATGCTTCTCTTTTTTTTTTCTAATTAAATATTATTTCTTTTAAAACAGTTTTGTAATCATGCTTAGGATGGAGCTAAACTCCAGGACAAAGGAGCAAATGCACTTGAGTTGGTTAATTTTGACTGATAAGTACTTGCTTAGACAGTACCACAAATAAGTTATGTGTGTAGCAGGAAACACGTGAAGTGGCGTTGTACTCCGATGGTTGGGGATAGATGTCCACTACCTAAATGCATTGCATTATATAAAACTGTTTTCCTTCACAATAAATTCGGAATATTTCATCTTTTTAGAGCGGAAAGAGTGATGACTCGTTTAGAGTGGAGTTTTCAATAAAAAATAATAATTTTAAACGATAGAGAAACGCACTCTCGCTTTGGATAGAAAATGTGATCTTTCTACATGTAACTCCGATGATTTTTGGATGTAATTTATTATTCAATCTTGAAAGAACGATGTCTCAGTTAGAGTGTTTTTAGAGTGGTTTATAATACGCGATTTCTTATCATTCTAGAGTGGTTCATATAAGCGATTTCTCGTTTATTTAAAGTGGTTCATAATGCATCATGGCTGCTATTCAACTTGCTCTCTGCCATTTGGAACTGAGAGATTACAGGAAGACGAAGCCATACTGTGAAATTTATCGCGTTTAGTTAAAAATGACAACAGAAAACCTGAAAACTTTTCTCAGTGACAAAATCATACCAGAAGACGTCAGGAGTAAATTATACAAGAAATCTTTGAAAGTTGTTATCAAGTATCTGACGAGACGAAAGAAACCTTTTCGAAGGCGTACTCTCACAATTGGCCGGCCGGCTGGCTGAGGTAATAAGGCGTTGGATAGCTGGATGGAAGGTAACAGGTTCAAATCCCATCCTTTTTTGAGCGGAAACTTCACATTTTTTCTTCGACGAAATTCAGCTCTAAACGAGTGGTACCTCTTTAGACTTTTGAAAGATGAAATATTCGAGTCTCAAAATTTAATGTGCTGTTTTCCGCAGGTTAGATACTCTTTTATTTTTATTTCTATTCTTGAATAGAATGTAGTCGTACAAGGACACTTCTAATTGGTAGTCTACTTATATGTTCAATAGAATTTGAATGTAATTTTTCGCCTTCAGTCAACTATGGCTGAGACCAAATTAGAAGTGGGGTGATGATGCAGAAACGAAGTCTACCAAGGCCTATTTTCGAAGCACTATTCCACCCTAAACATTGTGTCACTGACATTAACCTGGATAAGCATCAGTCAGGATGGCCGCCGTGGCGATCGAACTCCGGGCTTATCGAATCCAAAGCTATATCTCTACTAACTGGGCTACGGCTGCTCAATACATGTTCAATAGACTGTATGTCATATGTTAAAGAACCATTTTCTTATTTCCCACAAAACATAAAGTCTTTAAATTGATATATCACTCATTATTACATGAGGGAGAGAAAGCTACTTTTTGAAATAAATATCGTCAAGGTGATTTACATTCTAACAAATATTTTCCGAAGTGATCGAAATACTTCCATACTTGTTCATGTATTTAAGTCATGTTATAGATAATGTAGCCATAAGGTTTCCTTTCTAATTTCATTATTATTGTTTCATGTCTTAATTTTAATATACAAAGCATCTTTTCCCCAAAATGAGTGAGCATCTAACACTGATGAATGCGGTAAGATGCAGATTTTTTGATAGGTTAGTTTAAAGAGCCATGTATCCGTAGCCATATACATGTAGCTTTATGTACTCCTGTCAGTAAGAGCATGAAATTTTAATACATATTTGTGCAAAGTTTTGCTTTTCTGTTTCTTTTAATTATTCCACAATGACTCTTAGATCAAACAGTGTGGCATCTTACCTTAATCCACTCGTATTTAGCTGTTTCAGCTGATGTGCACTCTTGTTCACAAGAAAGTTCGCATATCTTTATTTGACAGTTTTTGACACTTAACTTACTGCTCCTTTAATACAGACTTTCGTTCGATTGCTCTTCCTTATATGTGAGGACCGTACAAATATATATATTCTGAAATTATGTAAAATAAATTCAAAAATAATTAAATTATAAGAAAAGCAAAAATATGGAAAACTTTCTTGATAGATTTTTAAATCTAAATATTAGAAAGGCCACAAAGGAAAAACTGACATTTTTTCTCTTATTGAAACAAGCACATATCGTTACTATATCTGCAGCTGAAATTACGGACATATATGCATTCATTTGAAGCATTACACAAACAAAATTCCAGATATAACGTAAGAATGGAATAATGTGACAGACATTATTATATCCCTCTGAAAAGGTACGAAAAATAACACAGAACATCTTTTAACATTCGACGTAAGGACGATCATTCAACGTTGGCGCATCAATTTTGATCAAATTTTAATATTGTTGCAGCTCCAATAGTGTATGTTTGGGACTACAATCTTAAGGGCTGTCAGTTTAAGTTTCCACTGAGCTTTGGTTATTTTCATTTATTAGTTTTAATGCAAAACAGTGAGTTTGGTTTTCGTAGTTCACCGACATTTTCCTTCGTATTTTTCCACTGCAGATAACATGGTCTTTCTTTAAAGTTTCGAATGGGATAAATGCACTGGAGAGAATAAGTATTACACATTTAATCGCATAGCTTATAAACAAACAATATGAGTTCCTTTGCTCAAATATAATAACACCTTTAATGAGAAAGCTCAGTGAAGAGATTTCCAGCGTAATTCGCGAGCGGTCTTGCACATAAGAAATTCAATACCTTTTTTGTAGACACGCGCTGAACATTAGTAGCTAATACATAAAATTGGCCATGGATAAAAACTTGCAAATTCCCAGTAGATATCAGACCGTGTATATACCAATTAAACCAATTAAAAAAAATATTTCAAAATGCTTCCATACTATTAAACGGATCAGCACCAAGATTGGCCTTTAGAAACTAGGATAGGACTACACGGATATCGGGCCGATATCGGACCAATGCTAGTAAACATTCAAGTAGAGAAGAACGTTATGTTCTGTTTGTCTATTTGTATTATGTGAAAATGGATTCAAATTATTTTTAATATACATGTATAATTTGTTTCACGAATCACTACAGAATGTCCCGCATTCCAATCAGAATTCCTCGAACTCCAGCTTGAAGATCAGTACATGAGAATGACTCGCTATTTGGATCCTATTTCTTTAGTGTATTGGGGCAATACACTTGAGTTGCACAGCTATATTTCACATCTACATCTTTTTAAACTTGTGTGTAATTCTGAATTTACTGGTAAAATAGATAATGCGAATAATGTATGAAAATATATCGTTTGAAATTACAAAAAATATGTACAAACTTTGTCCTTCATGTCAGACAAAGTGTTCAGATGCATAATTATGAAGAATTGTTTGCTACGCTTTTAGATTACGTTTCAATTGCATTCAATTATGCACTTAAATGCACCATGTGAGACGGTGGTGTACATCAATCGCTTTTCACGTTATGCACTAAAATATTACACCTAAGAAGCAAGGTCAACAAATGCATTTAATTAACTGTGTGTGTGTGTATACCGGTAGATAAGCTTGAAATCCTTGAGCCTCGAAGATTTTGGGACATAAATTTGAACATACATGTTATGGAGAACCTCTTGATTACAGTTTCAGTCATTGCTCTAAGTCAATAGATTTCTGCGGAACTGAGCAAAAAGCTCTCTACATATTGCGTTAGTACACGACTTCAATTTTCTCAATTTGACACATCTGATACAAGCAAACTATTTTCATATCCAAAGTAGTAATATAAATGATGATAGATAGAAAATAGACGTTGCCATAGATGTTTCACTTACTCTATTTATTTAACCATATAACTTACTGTAAGTTTTTGATATGTTAAAAGAAGTAAAAAACATTGTCCAGGCGTAAAGTCCTTTAAAATTAATGGATAATCTTACCTTGCCTTCTCTTCACTGGTGGCCTGTTGACGAATGATTTTCTCTTACGTCATATTCTTGACATGTTGATGTTGGACGGTCACCAATGTACGATCATAAATCATGGAAACAAATTACTTAGATTCTAAAAGCTGAAGACCTCACACACTTTATGAGTTTTCATTTTCTTTACAATGAAATGTAAAGAGTGGAGGTAATGATACACTAATAGTATATCAAGGCCCCAGGATAGTTCTGTTTCCATTCCATGATGCAATTACGGTTCTAGTTTCGCGCTAATTGTGCACCATGAAGAAGTATAACGCAAATGATTTCTTGAGTTGGTGCTATGTTCTCGTACTACATTAGCTAACAGGAAGCCTGAAAGTGGTATGAGACATCAGGAAGATATACACAGCTCAAAGATGAAAAGGTAGTCTTGTACTAATTTTGTTTTTACGCTATTGAGGAAGTCAACCTCCCCAAGTTTTATGAATCCTTACCAAGTTATTTAATAATTGAAACTCTTAGTAAGCTCAGGATATATTTTCCAACTCTGTTTATTTATAGTCTACAACAATCTTTCCCTATCTATTTTGCTCTTCTTTCATTGTTTAGGGAAAGGGTCATTTGGAATTCTTTATGAGTAAGTGGTGTAAGTCAGAAAATGTCAAAATTATGTAGTGTCATATTCTTGATGTAGTAAATTATTAATCTTACAAGTGAAGTAAACAGACAAGAGATACAGTTGACATCCCAAATACAATGACGATGAGCCATCAATGAATTAAGAGGCCTGATGAATTTACAAAACCCAGTTTTTCTTCAGAAAGATATTTGTTTGACTTTTATGATTATTTAATAACTATGAGGTGGGTGGAGCAGAGTTAATTATCGATCGCCGCAACTATCCTGACTGGTTGTCCACGGATTTCTTTGGCTTCACTAAATATAATATCGGAATGATTTAAAAAGTATATGCTTTTCTCCCAAAGATTCATGTTTCTGTCCACGAAAGATGAATTTGCTTCGGGAAATCATCATGGCTTGGAACAGTGATTCCATTTGACTATAGATTGCAGTACAGAGCATTAATGTGAATTTGCTAACTAACTAACTAAACAAGTAAGTAAACATCTTTCTCTTAGTAAGAAAGTAAGAATTCTTAAAAAAAAACACACTTGATATGTTTTACACAAGTTTTTAATTAAGGGATTTAAATTTTTCATAAAGGATTTCAGTACAAACCTATGATCTTATTAACAAGTTCATTGTTTATTCTTTTAAACTTAAAGACAAAATTCATTCCCAGACAGTAACTCTGCAAAAATCTTATTAGTTTTTTCCAATTTCCTAGAAAACTGTCTTATTGGATATACATGATTTTGGAACTTAATCATTTATTTCAAACAATTTACTTTAAATATCTAAATCTCGGTTCCAGTCAGTCAGTTCTTTGGAATTTCTCTCTTTTTATAATTCTTTAAGTTATAATTTTGGGTTTGTATTTTATTAATATGATAAAACCCATCTAAATGTTGAGGTACGTCCTGGACAATAGTGTGTAGATGGTAGCAAGCATGATTTCGAGTTTCTACTGTAAATTCATTCCAACTCAAAAGTCAAAATACTTGTCGTGTATATGATTAGAATATACGCTAATCTGCTCACACTTAGATTGTGGCTATTTGGGGCTTCTTCAAATTCTATATCTGCACCACTGCAATGAATATTAAATCTTCTGTTTATTTCTACGCTATTCTATTGGTTCATAAATCCTTTAGGGTAACAGCGTAATATATTATTTATTCCTTAAAACTTGCTGGGGATTGTACTGTCTGTACTCATTGGGGATGGATATTCAATTCTGTTATTAGTTTTGGTTTTTAACACCTGCTGTGTATCCCAGCTTCATCTCTTCCTCTATAAATGCGTTGAATAATTTGATTTCGTATAGACTTTGGAGAGTTGTGTGAAAACGTGTCTCGTAAACGTGACGAACTATTTTTATCTGATAGTAAAAGGGAAATAAAATTAAATTCTGTGAGAGTCCGAATAAAGGAAAGAATGTCATGCCAATGCTTTCTACCTTTGGCAACACACAATTCCCACAGTTACAGTAGATAGGTACCGCCACACGCCTTGTTTGATGGAGCAGGTAAGTCGATTGTTGAGCAGTCTGCTACAGTGTGAGTGATTGAGACTTCTAAGAAGTGACGGAGAAAAGAAACGAGGGACCAGTGGAGAAGACTTGGATAAAGATTTGGTAGAATTCTTAGGGAACACCATGGTAAAAAAAAAAGAATGGCTGAACTTGAGAAGGTGCAGATGATTACAATATTAAAACTGTGCTCAAATGCATCATATTCTGAAATAAATTATAAACGCGTTCTATTTAGATTCTCGTGGATTTGTGAACGTGTCCCCGTCATCCGACAATCATTTATTTAATCACGAGATGATGAACCTTTTCCATATGGTTGGGAGAAGTTACTGCTGAGGGACGTCAAGCACCAGGACCGTCTTTAGTATTTGTTCTAATCTACTGTCATTCAGAAGCCAATTCTTTAACCATTGAAATGATGGTGTATAATCCCCAAATATCCTTGATATTTCAATAAATAGCTTTCAAATGGGAGTCCTGGTCATCTGCTATCGCACCATCATTTGTTTCGCACTCTGTTTATTGACAGTTCAATTCAAACTCCCCAAATTCAATACCTGTACATTCAAGGGAAATATATTCCGGGACTCTTATATTTAGCTTTCTTATTTAAGGTATATTTATGGTCCAGACGCTCAGTTTTGTCTAAGCCGCGATATGTTTTAGAGACCGCAAGCTACAACCTTAGACCACGGGTATCTAGGCCATTAATATAAGTTAAGTAAAATACTAAATGAAAGAGTAATGGAATACCTTTTTCCGTGACTGTACAAAAGAGAAAAATGACCCCGAAACTCTTACTATCAGTAAACAAGGAATCACATATTGCAAAATTTAAATTTAAAGCACCTAGGTACAATCCTTGATAATTACCACTTTAGCTTTCTAAAGCAATTTTGCAAATTATAAGTCTAGGACAAGGAGAGGAAAGTTGTAGCAGTCTTGGTACTGTCAAGGTGCTAGAGATTTCAAGATAAACCAAGGTTAACTCGATTCCTTCACATGTAACCCCACCACATTCCTGATTGCTGGTCTATAGCCAACGCTTTTCATAAATAGAGCTTATCGGATGATAAAGTGCTAGAGCTGAATTTGTTAAGTAATGTATCAAATAGGATATATAAAAACACGTACTTATATTTGGAAATAGTAAAATGATTCGAGCTAATAATTAACTTTGTTTTCATCGTTTTCTTAAATAATTTAGTAAACTTCTGCTACTCAAAAACGCCTACTATAAATCTCTAATACTGGAACTGGTAAAAGCTTTCTCTTTCGTAGAAAATTTCCTTTTATTCAAAATATTTTATTTTTGCTTAAAGTGCTTAGTTACAAGACGGGGTTTTAACCAACTCTGATTACAAAGAAGTTACCTTTTCGACAGCACTTTCGGAATACACATCAAAAGGCACTTATTTCAATCAATAACGTCAAACGCTCACTACACAATATTTCATCCTCATTAGTTGAACGGAAGACACGATAAAAGCACTTCCGACTCACGAACATCCTGAACTCAACCCCCTCCTCTCCTATTTCTTTTGTAGTGTTCACCGCAAAAGCTTTAAGCTCTCCAATTACCCTCCATTAAATCAAAGAGATAATGTTCCGTGATATTGTCAGTTTTACCTTGTCTTTCAGAGCTGCTGAAAGTCTCAGGCTTGATAACAAAGTAAAACTTTGTCCCACTTGTAGTTCCTCTTCGTCAACTTTAGAAGACGAAAACATATTGAAGTTTTTGTTTCGTTCATAGTTTTTTCAAAGTCTAATATTTTGGTTTAGGTTTAGTTTTATATTCTTAAAATTAAAAAGGAAGTGACACAAAATAATTAAAGCAAATTTTGCTTCACGTCCATCTTACTGAGAAGTGTACTTAATTATTTGTTTGATTAATTTAGATTTTTATTTCATAACCCAGAAGCAACTGGGTTAGAGTTACTAGTCTCCTGCCAGTCGCCTCCCCAGGTGGCCGATAGGGGAATGCCGACCAGATATGGTGGGTACCGGAAATATTCCGGTCCGCACCAAAACCAGTACTACTGCGTTGCAGTTAGTAGAGGGATCTATATACAACGGTTAGGGGAAGATAACCCCGAACAAAAATATCATGGTGAGGGGAAGCAGCATCACCATTACCATTGTGAGGCTGAAGATGAATGACATCGGCAAGGCTCAGAGATGGACAGAGGACGACATTTTGAATGTCTACCTTTACTGCGAGGTCGTAGAGCTGACAACTCTACACCGCTAAAACATGTTAAGAAATAGTAACAGATGGTTCATGGATTCTCCTGGGGTAAAATATTCCGGAGGTAAACTAGTCCCTCATTCAGATCTCCGGGCTGGGACTGCTTCAGGGAGCTCAACAAACAGGATTAAGAAAGAATAGCAACGTACGAACATTATACCAAACGGGCGCTCTTCAGATGGCGGTACGCGAGACCGAGAAGTACGAGCTAGATATATTAGCGATACAAGAAGTTCGGTGGGAGGGTCAAGATAGCATCCCACAGGGCAAGTACACTTTCTATTACGGGGGAACACAGTCTAACGATTTCGGAACAGGATTCCTAATTAAGAACAGTATCCTTCAGGCGGTTCAGAATATAGAGTTCGTAAACTAAAAACTATCATACGTTACGATACGTATTCGATGGGGCAACACGGTTTTATTAAACATCTATGCTCCGACCAAGATGGATACTGATAACGAGAAAGATATATTCTACGATGACCTTGCTGTTTGAACGGCTGTTTGGCCGAATGCCGAAGTATAATTCGAAAATTGTATTGAGTGATTTCAATGCAAAGGTAGGGAGGGAAGAAAAATATAGACCAACTATAGGCAAATACAGCCTTCACGAAAAGATTAACAACAATGGAGAAAGACTGATAACTATCGTGATTTCGAAAAACCTACTGGTAAAGAGCACGAACTTTGAAAACAAAGACATACACAATTACACATGGGTATCTCCAGACGGCAAAACTCTCAACCAGATAGATCACGTATTAGAAGATAGATGAAGACACACCAACATTATGGATGTTAGGTCGTACAGAGGAGTGGAAGGTGACACTGACCATCAATTAGTGATTAGGAAAATAACGGAAAAGTTATGCATCGCGAAAAGAAAAAGCAAGGAGTCAGAACAACTGAAATTCGTAATGAAACGATTAAATAATCCTTGCACAAGAGCAGATTACCAACTCGAACTCTCAAATAGGTTCGAAATCCTAGCCGACTCGAGTAATAATAATGATGATATTAATAATGAAATTGATGTGAGTAAGATGTGGGAGGGAATTCGTGAAACAATTAAGAGCGCAGCGAAGGAACGTGTAGCTGAGAAAAAACAACAGAAAACAAACCTTGGATTGATGAAGAATGCCTTAACCTTCATGAGATACGAAAACAAGCAAGGCAACGATGGCTAAGTAATAAAAGCGAAGGAAATACCAAAAACAACAGTAACGCGAAACGAAACGCCACACTCGGGTTCAGAAACAAAAAGCGAGAATATCTGACGCATAAGATTCAGGAGATAGAGGAAAACGAGAAGACAAATAACATACGAGACCTATACAAAGGTGTAAACTTGTTAAGAAATGGTTACCTGCCGACGTTAGGAATGATTAGAAATGAAAGTGGATATCTTCAGGCGGATCCATCTAAAATTGTCGATGTGTGGAAAAGTTATTTCGACAAACTTCTTAATATACACAACGGGGAACAAACAGAGTAATTTTAAATCCATACTGCAGAACCGTGGATTCCCGAACCTAGCGAGATCGAGATCGAAATGTCGGTAAAGTAATTTGAAAATTTTCAAATCACCAGGAATCGACAATATTTCAGCCGAATTAATTAAAGCAGGAGGAACGGCACTAATCAAGGAACTACATAAATTGATCAGTGCTATATGCAGAAAGAAGGAGCTCCCAAACGAATGTAAAACCTCAATAATAGTTCCGATTTACAAAAAAATCGATAAATCGGACTGTAATAATTACCGAGGAATCTCGTTACTTCCAACCCGTTTCAAGGTACTAAGTAATATTCTGTTAACACTCTTATGTGTGTACATAGATGAAATAACTGGAGATGAAATAGATCCATGTTGGACTAGAGGTTTGCCTTGAGACAAATGGGAAATATAATGGGACTGTTTATCAGCTATTCATTGATTTTAAGAGAGCATATGATTATATCGAAAGGGAAAAGTTATACAGTATCCTGATACGATTTGGAATTCCGAAAAAACTAGTTCAACTAGTGAAGATGTGTCTCAGCGACCCCATAAGCAGAGTACGGATAGGTAATAATATGTCAGATAGTTTCAAGTTTCCCAACGGATTGAAAGAAGGTGATGTCTTGTCACCACTAATGTTTAACTTTGCGTTAGAATATGCGATTTTAAAAATTAAAGGGGACAAAAAGGGACTATCATTGAATGGTTTGAATACGCAGATGATGTAGATTTAAAAGGAAACTATATAGGTGCACTACAAAGCAACACCGATGCCTTAGTAGAAACCTACGATGAGATAGATCTACAGGTAAATAAAGATAAAACAAAATACATGATAACAAGCTGAAACAAGGGAATGAAGGAAATAAAAACATAAGAATTAGGGATGAGGTCGTAGAGAAAGTAAACAAATTTAAATACTTGGGAGCATACGTAACAAGCAAAAATGAGGCCATGGAAGAAACAAGAAGTCGCTTAGTATCGGGTAACGCATGTTTATATTCAGTTCAAAAACTTCTAACATCGCGATTAATATCAAGGAAATTGAAACTGAAAATATACAGAACGGTTATTCTGCCGGTAATAATTTACGGTTGCGAAAGTTGGACCCTAGCAAATGAACATAAATTACGTGTGTTTGAAAATAAGGTTTTGAGAAAGATATACGGGCCAAAACGCGACGAGATGATTGGAGAGTGGAGGAGACTTCATAATGAAGAACTCCACGGACTGTACGATTCACCAAATGCTGTAAAAATAATGAAATCGCGACGACTAAGGTGGGCAGGTCATGTAGCTAGGATGGGAAAAAATAAGGTTATATTCTATCCTGGTTGGAAGGCCGGATTGAAGGAGATCATTGGGAAGACCGAGAGGTCGTTGGGAGGACAATATTAGAAGAGATCTCGAGAAGTAGGTGTTCGTGATGAAAACTGGCTTGATATTGCCCAGGATATTATCCAATAGCAAACGTTTGTTACTGCGGCGGTGAACTTGCGAGTTCCATAAGCCATAGAGTTACTTAAATCCAGAAGCCAAGGGATACAAGTAAAATTGATGAATCTATACAGTTCGAGTTAATCTTTAATATACAACTCAAAATATATGTGACACGAAACTAATATTTGTGCAAAGAAACCTTGGACCCTAATTTGTTAATGTACGCGTATAAAATATGACAATTTTGAGTCGCATAATTTTGCGTTATATATAAAAGTTTACCTCGAACTATTTTTATTCGTCAATGTTCCTTGTATCCCTTGACTTCAGGAGTCAGTATATATCATCTAGCCGTGTTTGAATCCTGAAGACTAGCGTCTGTCGGAGAGGACAACTTTCCAGAAAGGAAGCAATCAGAGCTCGGCGTTGCGAGCGCCCTGGATCATTATACTGCAGTAGCTGTGAATACAATATCTCCTTTTTTCATCTACTTTTCTTGTTTTATCTGGTTCAATGAACAAAGAGATACATTACTTCAAGATGCAAAAACGGCGTTAAACAATAGAGCTGCCACTTATGTCAGTGTCTAATCCGGGACACAATGGAAAATAAAATTTATCAGGGGTTTCGTAGTAGTTCCATGTACATGCATTTAGGCCATTTGAGACATTAAAACAGAATATCGGGTATGGTTTCATTCCTCCCTGGATAGGAGTGGTATTGCTGGTCAGTATCGCCCAATCCAGGACAGTTGGTAGTAAAAGTTAAACAATCATATTATAAAACTTTGTTCGCAAATATACTGGATTCTCAAGCCAGAAGAAATTGAACTCTATAATCCTCGAGATACACTATCCACGATATATGCTAAGAATAAATTTGATTCAGAAGAAAACATGTTGAGAATCAGGGTAGGTTTTCTGACGAGTAAATCAGACTAGTGTTCTATATCACCGTAATTTTTGACAAGTTAAGAATTGTAGTCATACAATTATCATATCCTCTAATAAATAACAGTTCAGTGTAACAATTATGGTGTAATAATAATGTGTATTTAATTTGGTTGGGGGGCAAGGAAAAAAGGCCTGCAATTTTAATATTGATTCTGCAAGTATTCTATGAAATAAATCGTTTGATCTCATCAAATACTTCCATAATCAATGAAAAATCTCGAACACTTTTTCCTTACCCCCCCCCCCCACAACCATTAATTTACCAGGTGTAAAAGCTTAAATCTGCTGTTTGCCCATAGATGGCGTTCTTGAGAGTATGAAGCTACCATGGGCACACCAGACCTATTGTGTGGATGAGTTGGACCTCTGGCAAGACGAATCAGTACACATAATCAGCAAGTGCAGACAACAACACACAGTGTTCCGTTGGTAAGCATGGCTAGTTTTGTGCCAGAAAAAGAGCATATGCGGGAAGCTCTACTTTTCTGCTTCCATTTGAAGAAATCGGCTGCCGACGCGCATCGAATGCTTGTGGACGCCTATGGTGACAGTGCTTTATCGGAAACAACGTGCCGAGATTGGTTTCGTCGGTTCAAAGACGGCAATTTTGACCTGAGTGACAAGAAGCGTGAAAATCGGCCCAGGAAGTTTCAGGACCATCAATTGCAGGAGCTGTTGGACAAGGACGATACCCAATTGCGACAAATGCTGGCCGAGCAATTGGGCGTTACTTAATCAGCCATTTCCATGCGTCTACGTGCCATGGGAAAGGTTCAGAAGATCGGTAAATGGGTACCGCATCAATTGACCGATCGGCAGCTGGGGAGACACCAACACACATCCGAAATGTTACTCGCTAGACAAAGAAGAAAGTCGGTCCTGCATCGGATTGTGACGGGCGATGAAAAGCGGATATATATCGCGAATCCGGAACTCCAGAAATCGTGGGTTGATCCCGGCCAACCATCAACATCTTTCTCGAGACCAAATCGCTTCGGACGAAAGACAATGCTGTGTATTTGGTAGGATCAACAGGGTATCGTTTAATTTGAGCTGTTGTAACCGGGTCAAACTGTCAATGCCCACAGCTACCACCAACAACTGATCAACGTGCACCGCGCTCTTTGTGACCGGAGTATCAACAAAGATATGACAAGCTGATATTCCTCCACGACAACACCCCATCGCACACGTCAAAAGAGGTCCAAAACTACTTGGAGACACTTAAGTGGGAGGTGCTATCCCATCCCGCTTATTCACTAGACCTGGCCCCTACAGACTACCATCTGTTTGCGTCGATGGGAAACGCCCTCTCTGAGCAGCACTTCGATTCGTGTGCAGATATCCGAGAATGGCTTAATGAGTGGTTTGCTTCAAAAGAGCAGGACTTTTTTGGCGTGGTATCCACAAATTGCCCGAGAGGTGGGCAAAATATGTAACTAGCGAGGGAAAGTACTTTGAATAAGCTGCTTTGTGCTTTCTATGAACACACCATGTGTTGCGCTGACTACAAAACAGCGGATTTAAACTTATACACCTGGTATAGTTGCATCTTTGACGGTTCGGGTTCACCTGTTTGGTTGCCAGATGCATAATACGAAAGGTGTTACTACATGCGTTATCCCAATAAATGATGCTTATTAATAAGTACAGGGTAAGTCAAAATGATGTAAACGATTTCATAAATTTATTTTGTAAAATATAATGAACATATCTGAATGTAATACATGTGGTAAGAAGGGTAGCTCTCAAAGTTTTTTTCAGTCACATCACAAGTGCTCTATGTGAGCACCTCGCGTAACACGACACACATCAAGCCGATAGTCTATCTCCTGCCAAACCTTGTGTAGTGTGTCACGGTCAATCTCTGCAATGGCTACTGTGATGCGGGCGCGAAGGTCACCCAATGTTGTTGGAAGTGGTGGTACGTAAACACGATCCTTTATGAAACCCCACAAAAAGAAATCACACGGGTCAGATCGGGGGAACGAGGTGGCCAACTAATGAGAACTTGATCCTCCTGAGATGCACGGCCTATCCAGCGCTGTGGCAATGCCTCATTAAGATGATCCCGAACGCTGCCATGGTAATGCGGAGAGGCACCATCCAATTGAAGAATGAAATCTGCACTATCCTCTTCGAGCTGTGGAAGGAGCCATTGTTGCAGCATATCAAGAAAAACATGTCCTGTCACAGTAGGTTCAAGGAAGAAAAAGGGCCCAT
>JAGDQP010038431.1:0-18171 GCA_022664845.1 Lepisma saccharinum
CATGAGGGAAGGACAAAAATAAACATATTTCTAATACAAATTGTAAACTTACAATGTGAAGTGTGATCCTATGTTCTCTTCTAAAATGTCGCGTGTAATATGAAATGAACGTATCAAATAGTTTGTTAAAATTGTAGGTTGAACACTTTGTATTTTGTGTACATCGTAAGAGCTTATCAAAACATAGGGCCTAGAAGGTAAAGTTCAAGCTTACATATGATTCAAACCACAGTATGATTAAAAAATACTGCACTTTATTTATATTTTTTCTCGTAAAATATAAATTTTTATTTAAATCATTATTTTTTTTAAATCATCTGATTTAATCAACCTTGGTTCATAGCTCCTAAAACTTTTTTTATTATTATTATTATTATTATTATTATATTTGTACTGGCGCTCTGAGGTGCACTCAGCCTTCTATCAAATTGAGCATCAGTGTGTCCTTGGTACTCCTAGGTACTTTAAAGGGTCCAATTGTATTTTGCAAAACAAGTAATAAAAATATGATACCAGTTTCCACATTTAGGGGTTCGAGTAGTTAATGAAAAGTTGTTCATTAGTACGAAATGAAGCCATGTCAAATATGGCCGTTTTCAAACTAAAATTTTCGCGGGCTCCGGCCAGATATATTTTGATTCGGCTGTGTTTCGGTGAACAAACGTAACATAACATTCTACAACTTTTGCACGCTACTCAAATTTCTTTTAAAAAATAAAAAAAATCGACCGTTTTGGAAACCTGGAATACTCACGGAAATCTATATAATTTATGAGGGAAACATGAGGTGGACCTGTCCACAGTTGGTAAGAGCACTGCCTCGACAAGGTGGAGGTCGTGGGTTCTATTCCCACTGCTGACCGAATATTTTAATGTGTTAAAATACTTTGTTTTTAAAATATTTTTTTCACGTGTGAGTTGTGACATAGCCTACCAATAATGTACAAGATGCTTGAACTAGGGGGTGGTGGGATTAAAAAATGTGATTGCGTATTATTTACATGTTCCGTTATGCTAAAAACTCAGGGATTTTCAAGTCACCAAATTAGTAGACACTATGAGTTACTTTTCTGGGAAGTCGCTCCAGTTTACTTACACGCTGTTGTTTAAAATGCTAGGTGGGCACGCAGCATGTACTGGCGCATACCTTTCATTTCATCCTTGAAACTACCAAATATGTTGTAGGTTCTCAAATCTATATCATTTGGCCAATTTTTCCACGGGTCCTTCATTGGACCTTATAAAGATCGTAGACTGTGTACGATACTAAGGTCTAAACTTTGTGGAATATGTACCAAATACTATTGACCCTGCACCAATGAGCGGGCACATCAGCTTGTAAATTATAGATTAAATAAATTGTTTTGATTGTTGATATATAAACCCCTAATTCGTATCATATTTTTTGCAGGTGCTTGTGTGGTAATTCGCTGAATAATGGAGATCGAAGAGATTGAACTTATTTCCCCTTTCAGGCAAACATTATTGTCACTTAACTACCCTTATGATGTCTCTACGTATAATGATACGGCCTTATATAATTTATTCTTCAGACCAGGATCAGAGAGAACTACGTTATTAGAATGGGTCCTATGCGCTATAGATAAGCGTTATGAAGCTGTGTTGAAAGGATCGAAAGATGCCAAGTTAGAAAGGAGTATGTATATTTTTTTCTCTCTCTCTTGCATGTGGAATTAATATGGAATAAATATAGATAACATTACAATGAAGAATGCCCCAGCGCCTGATTATAGTTACGAACTTTGAATCGGCATTGGGAAGGCACGCAGATTTGAGTTCAGTTGTCGCCCATACTTTTCATTTCACGAGGCGAGTATCGGCATGTACCTAGAAAATATCCTCTAAATTCCTCTTTACTGTCATCAGAAGAGTGCTTGCCAAAGGGCGTTATTCCTCAAGAATGTGACGATCTTAGTCCGTAGTTCCGTGTCTGGTCGGTAATAGAAGTTTAATATATAGTAAAATGTAGAGTCGTGTTTTGTCTACTTAAGTTATTGTTGAACTACCGAAATTGTTACATTATTTTTAGTTTGTTCAAGTTGGGTTTAATATAATTTTTGTCAGTGTATCTTAAAAGAAAATGTAGTGCGTATGTTTACTTCGTTTGTAAATGAAAATGTGCTATAATTCTGTGACAGTGTTTCCGGATTTTCTATCCATTTAATAGGCTTTGTGCAAAATATTATATCGTCTATGAAGGAGTTTCTGCTACTTCAAAGTGTCTTTCAACTTCTTTCTGTGAACACTTTTTTTGCGGGGGGAGGGAGTGGGGTGGAGGTAGATAGACATTAATAGAATATATATATTATTTTTCAGAGATTATCATGATCACGAAGACGCTTACTACTGTGTCTCCAAAAGATGAAGATGTCGTACTGGTATGTATCTTTGGAATCTAAATGATTATCGATGTTATAGAATAACTGGCTGTAATGTTTGCTCTTGACACAGGAACAAGGGAAACGATAGTACATCTTTACATAAATGAAAAAAAAAAAAGTTATTTATCATTCAGATAATTTCTTCGTTAGGACTGAGACAAACAATATAATCCACTGCTTATATATAACGTACGGAGATAGAATGTGCTATTAACCTTTTCCCGCCGACCAAGAAATTCAGGGAAAGGAAAACGTTTATTATTATTATTATCAAGATAACTTCGTAAGGTTGCAACACTGGTCGTTATCGTTCGATGGCTTGTTGCTTGAAGTGGGGTTATTTTTGTTGCACCAGAGGCCAAAGGTACCAAACATTTCAAAATAAAGTCAAGAACAAATGAACTTTTCAGTGTCCAAGTTCTGATACCAACTTTGTCGTCACGTAAGTTTTTCCCCCTCATGTCTCTGCCTCGTTGACAGGGAATTTTGATGTTTCGTGTTTCTCTATTCTCTGATGTACATCTCTCCGATCATTGAAGCCAGAGCAAAATACAGAATTTCTAGTGCTCTAAGCAATGCACAAGAAACAGAGCCATCCCTATTAAAAGTTTGGTTGACGCCGAGCTCAGTGTTAAACATTGGTTGCTTCTCTGTGAAAGGCAAAGCAAATCTTTCTCATTCGGCTGAAGGGTGAAACGCGAAGTATAGGAAGAAATATTTTTGCTCGGGTTTCTTAAAAAAGCCTATCGTCTCGACAAAGGGAGTATCCAAAATATTAGCGGGATATTCTTCTGTGAGTAACGTACATACTAAATTTTGTTGCGCTGCTGGGTCAAGAACAATTTCGGATTTTGAAACATTTCGGTGTTTGAGAAATATCTGAAGCGATACAAAAGGACTGGTATTCCCTGAAGGTAATTTCAGTCGCTAGTCATGACAAAGGATTGCTTCTAATATGATTTCCTCTTTGCTTGATTGTAGTGTTGATTCTGGTTCCAAGTCTGTCTCTCTCTCTCTCTCTTTTTTTTTTTTTTTTATTTAGAATTTCGGTATTTTACAGATATCTTGAGTAGATATTTGTAATTGTTTATATTTCTTTTTCTGTTTTCTAAAGTCAACCAGATTTCTTTCTTTCTCTCTCTCTTTCTTTCTTTCTTTTTTTCTTCTTTCAAGATTACAATCTGAATGAAATAGAGATGTTCAAGTTTGTTCTACGATAAGAGCGCAAATTCCTAAATACTAAGAACCGGTTACACAGACAGCTTATTTTTTTTTAAAAATTATTTTTGTAAAAAAATTATGTACTCTTATTTCTGGACAACGTGCGCGTACATCCATATTCTGGAGCCGACTATCTCCAATCGCTGTCTACTCTCTCGATAAACAAAACTGCTCCAGGGAATTGTCGATGGTTTGTTGAGCTAGTCTCGCGCAAGCAAGCTGCAGCGCTCGTTATGACGTAAGGTCTCATGCAGATCGCAAATTATTTTTGCAAGACTCGGTTTTTTTTTTTGCAGCAACTGATTTGACTAATTTCCTAGTAGCTTGGCACTTTATTACTTCTGTTTTAATGCCTCTGTATTAGTGACCTTCAGCAAAACACACTGAGAGCCAAGGAAGGCATGGGGCTTAAAAGAAACGTATCGATCCATTGTTCTGAAATCTGAAGGGCAGCCACCATATATATTAAATAGTTTAATTGTGTTAACCGACGTCTCGAGAACGAGCAACAAAACTATGGTGAAAAACTAAAAATGTTAATCAAACTTTATAGAGTACGCACATGGCCACGAAGATACTAAACCACAGATACTAATTAAGTAGATCACCGCATCCAATCGTATTAGTCGAACGGGGGAAAGTTCCCCCCGAGTATAACGCGGGCAAGATATCGACTTGAATAATTTTATTGAATTTTTCTTTAATTATGGGGTTTTAACTTATCTCATATCTGCATGATAAGAGAGTGCCCGTAGCTCCACCTATGTATTTACATACATCATCAAATATAATCACCGCCAAAAAGCGTGTGAGGGTCGTTTTCACAAAACTTGGTATCTACAAGAGTAGCTTTTTATTATCAGGAGGGTTATTTTATTCCAATACCCCATATGATGATGATTTTTTTCTTTATAAAAAGTATTACAACATTTATTTACTGATGCTAAGTTTAGCTTAATTCTGATAACGCTATTCGATTCTCCTGACCCCAAAATATAAGAATATACTAAAAGCTGAAAATCGAAAGAGAACGCAGTTACCAAGTTTTCTGCAAACGCGCCTCAATTATTAAAACACACACAATCTGCAAACAACTTACCCCTAATTTTCTTTAAATGGACAATGGGTCGGTACGCGTGTTCAAACACCGCCGCCGGGACAGCCCATCCTGACTAAGATTTTATTCAAGATTTTCCTCAGCCACACCAGGCGAACACTGGAATGATACCTTCATAATAAGCTCTGGATGACTCGGTCTGTGCGGTAGACAATTAAAGGCCATGAATAAAGTCACTTACCCGTAATTTTACATTTTTCGTGAAATAGGAGAAACTAAATTTAACAGAACTTCTAATTTGTGAGCAAAGAAGATAAAAATTAGTTACAATTACCTTGCTGGAAGCAAGATTTTTCTTCTGTAAAGCTTCTTTATTCTCACGTTGCTAAACCACCCGTACATTAAAGAAATACTCAGTGGATCTTCTTGACTTGAAGACATGACAAACACTTGCTCATAACCTTACACCACGGTAGTTAATAAAGAAGTAAACAGTAAACACGGCACCCAGTAGCCCCAAAATAATGAAGTGAATGTTTTGTCTTCCGTCTCCCACTGCCGCCAAGCTGCCAATAAATATTGTCGCTGAAAGAATGAGAGTTCATGTTTATTGTCGGTATTATAAACGATGGTTGAAACAGATAGCACCATTGCGTATTGCGTTTTCAAACAGTGAAGTGAATTAATTTGTTATATTGTTAAAACGGGGGGATATTAGTGTACATTTACTGACAGAATTTTCCGTCATTTTCACATAACTCGTGCAACTAAGATTATATTGAATGAGCTTCGATTTTTTTTATTACTAACTTATTGGGGAAAAGCGCGTGGAGGGCGTCTACGGGGCTTAAGTGGGAGGGTGCACCGGGACCTGTCCCAGTGGGCCAGCACGAACATGCTCGTTGATTACCAAGATGCAAAAACAAAAAAACTATAAGCAACTACTTTTATTAATATTCTATATAAAAAAATAATGCTTCCAGAGCAATTAGCTGAGATTATATGGTGTAATTTCTCGATCCATTCTGAAAAACAGCAATTTACATGCAAAACATTATGCAGCAAAAATTACACCAACTTCCCCCTTGTCCCACTCCATTTCCTCCAACAATAAAGACGCACACAAAAAGTATATCAACAATTAGTTTATTTCTTCTTAACCATTTTAGAACAAGAATGGTGCTTTTAGATCACTTGGGGAGACGACATGCCCTCCCTGTGAGACATCAGAGACGCATAAAGTGCATATTAACACTTCTAGTTCTCTCCCGAACATTTTGACACGTAAACCATCTTCTGGTATAACTAGGAGTTGAGATATAAGCTTTCAAAGCCATGTCTTATATTTCAGTCGTTAGGCGAAAGCTTCAAGTATTGATAAATACACGGGGGAGCTACAAAATTGTGGGACTAGAAATGGTCTTTTTTAAATCGTTATTTGGCTTTACAGGCAGCTACAACCTGAGCCTGTCACACGCCTGAGGGGAGACGTCTCTCGGCAAGTACTTCCAGGAGAAGGAGAGAGGAAGGCACTTGCCAGAGTTCTAGTCTAAGCATACCGGCGTTTGCTTCGTGAAGCTGAAGATCCTGGACAACCCCAGCCAGTATATCCCAGGAGCAGGTTTAGATCCTGCGTGTTTCCCTAGCGGTATATCTCTGATGCTGATCGAATAAGATAAATATACAAAGTTTGGAGTAGATGGTCAAAGTGTGTGGATTTGTATAGTGTGCAGACACAGACAGGCAGAATTTTAACTTCATTTATAAGATAGTGCACGAATTTTTGTACAGAAATGATTCAATTGTAATGCTCGTTCATTAATTGTTCGTAATTAACTGTATGTTAGATGTGTGCATGGGACAAGAGAGCTGTGTATTTTGTTATTTTATTTGTTTGTTATATCGGTTTGTAATTACAATGTTTTTCTCTTATACATTTGTAATCTCATCATATTTGCTACGAGATAATTTTACCTTGTTAGGAAAAGTATTATAAGTAAGAAAATTATGAAAGGAGCTAGTTGTTGGCATAATCTTATGCGTTCCATCAGTGTTCTGAATTTTATAAATGGAACTACTACCACAGATTTCTGAATTGAAATTCACATAATTAGATTTATCCAGGAAACATTTTAGAAATTAAAGGACAAAAATATTGCCTTTGTTGAAAAATAATGTTTATTTGACTGAGCTATTTTTTTTCTCCAACATACTAGAGAATTAACGATTTTAATTATGTTAACAGATTACTCGTAATTTACACGAAGTTTCATAGCAAAGTGAAATTATAAAAATAAAATTTACGGATAAGTATAGATATTTAAACCTATGCTAACAATTTTAAGTGTCATAGATCACAATTTATGTGAAATGGTTTCATGAAAACTGCGAAATAGTAATTTTGAATGCAAAGTGTTTTTTTTTTTATTATTTATTTATTTATTTATTAGAAAGCAAGTCAATAATGAATTTGTTTGTTTAAAGGGGAAAGCTGGCTGCAAAGAACAAGCTAAATTTTGGACGTCATTATTGAATTGCGCTCAGCTGACTTCAGTAGACGAGATAGGTGTCTATTCTTTGTTAAGTGAAGTCGTGCGTAGCCCACATTTCGGGGTAAGTAGTAACTATTACTTCTTATTATAGATTATCACTTCTATTTTTAATACTACTAATTCATCTACTACTGCTGCACAACTTCTACTCGTTACGATGGATACTGAAACGAGATTAAAAGTCAATGTGGCAAAAATCTTGAATGGAACTCTACAATCAATACAAAATTTGGTAGGAATTGTTTCAGCTATTGTCATGTGCTGAACGAATGCGGGCTTTGTTACTAACCTGCTGTCTGTATGGTGTACCAGGTACGGTGGAAAATTTTCGTATCGTCAGTAGGGAGGCACACGGGTTCGAGCTCGGACGTCAGGGCTTACGCCAGCATTATTCACGTGGGCAGAATCGTTGAAGTTCGCTCAAGCTCACAGCAGCGGCGGCATTCCTTGCTTTATGTTTGACAAGCGTTGATATCCATTGACGATGAAAAGACGCCAGTCACCAATCAAAATTATGTTTCAAAACTATGATAGCACTAGAATTTTAGTTTCCAGCTTGCGTAAGTAATGTCATCTTTTATTATTGTTGAAAAGCTATCAATAATAGTAATAATAATGCCCACCACGCGTAGTCTAGTGGTTAGAGTCGCAGAACATCACTGGAGAGCAACCACGGTTCTCCTGAGTGTTACCAGGCGAATGCCTGTATTTGTGTACCTAGCTAACCTGTAACTTCCCCTTCTTTGCGGACGAACGTTATCTCTGACGTGTGACGGGTTTGCCCTTACCTTGGAAATGGCAATCGGATTAATGCTTTGAGATGACTAAAATATTTAGGTTAGTGACCTCTATGATAATATCAATTTTGGTTGCAGTTGATTCTGTTTTCTTACAAGAGATTGGGAATCGATTGGTACAATTTGCAGAAACATTTCTGTATTAGAAGAAAGTTCCCACGTTATTGAAATCTTGAGTCCTGGATCGGAATTCCATTTTTGTGATTCCGTAATTTTGGAAAGTCGGAATTCAGGAATTACAAAAATGAAATGTAATACAAATGAAATAATTTTTGTCGTTGGGATGCCGTTAGGTTAGATCAAGCGTGGGGGATCTACATTTTCAAGGGAGCGATCTTGATTTCAAACCTTCTGCACGGACACAAGCTGTATGCTCAGTCAACCAGGGATTCTGTGAGTCCGAGCAGCGTTGCTGGACATGATAGAAAATTGTATCGTATGGACACAAATATATTCAGAACGTAGATTAAATTCGCGTAAGAATATGTCTAGTCTCAGTATATCGTAAGCCTCAGATGGTGTGATGTTTTAATAATAACGTTTTGCAATCTCACAACCAGGGAAAGAAATGGGTCTGGTTAGTTTGTAAAATACTCTTGCGTTCCTATGATACTACTAACGAAAACTCATGAAAAAGTGTAGTCGGGATGCCCGTGCCAAGCAGAATTCGAAATTGTGAATCCCCTTAGTAACTTTTTCATAAGCTCAGAGCTTCTCGAATGCACACCGTACCCAAACCAATTGCGTGAATAGGGCTAAAAATTAATACAAATCCATATCTATAGGGCACTATATCCAGGTACAATTTGTACGTATTTGTGTTTCATTTCCTTTTGTTATTACAAAACAAAATGGGTGTTTTCAGATTATTGCATCATTACCCGCAAAGAAGTGGCATATATCCTTATCTTTCACAATAATACATTTACGAAAAAACTAACTTCACTAACGTATTTCCCGTAAAATGCTAGACCAGAATGACATATTCCATAACCCCTTTCCCATTTTAAAAAAACAATCTAGATTCAAGATGGCGGCCATGAAGAATATATCCTCCAGCAGGTAGCACCTTCCACCTGCTACCCATTATTGTGTAGTTGCCTTCCATTTCTTTCAGCAATATTAGAAAATAATTATATTTCCACACTTTTTGACCACTTTTCGCAGACAGAATGACTTTTATCATTGATATCTCCAAAAAAAAGATTGTGCTCGAGTGGCCAAAGTTTACATGTGCACATACTATGACATTCTAATCAAGGTGGAAGAATAAAATATGTAATTCTTTTCTGCCCCATCAGTATGTTTGCTTGTTAGTAAGTATTTTATCTGAAAGTTAGAAATTGAAGTTACTGGTGGCCTTTTGGCATCTTTGACTTAGGCCGGGATAGATTAGGGTAGAGAATGTAGAAGGCATTTCCTCGTGACGGGCGTAAGCCTTAGTGCTGTTATCACCCATAAACTTATTGTATCTATCTATCTATCTAGAAGGTATTTAGTAGGGCTTTAACTTGCGAACCTGGCATTCGCGGCCATGGCGAGTGATGTTCGGACAGCTGCTGGAATAAATCATATATAATGACACTATATACAGTTGCATTTTGAATTAGTTTTGTGACTGGAGGGTAATTAATTGTTATATATGTTGTGTTTTGAATACTGTATATATATAGTAGGAGAAAGCGCACTATCTAAACGTAGGAAAATATGAATTACTGTAATTCTATGAAAGAAAAAGTCAAGGGTTTTCCAGGATTTTTCCTTAGTCACGCATGAGATGGTATCTTCAAAATATAGGCCTGATCGATTGCTTTCCTACATCCCTATCATTTCTCTACCCCAGTCTGAGCCACACGGCCATAAAAATAATGCGATTCAACTCAATAAGCATTTGAGGAAATCATACTGGTCATATTCTAATGAAACATTTTGAGCATTATATAATCACTAAAAGCGTTAGCACTCATCTCAGAAGGAAAGAAAGTAAGTAAGAAAAAATAAGCCAATATTATGTTCTCCACATTATAAACTTTAACGCAAACAAACTTTAGGTCCAAGTTGCTGTTTGGTCTTGTTGATTGATTGAATTGTTAATAACGTCCTAAACAAGCTGCATGCTTCTAATGACGGGACCTACAGGTTTTTGGTCAAGTGGACTCCGATCAATGGACCCGGTGGGAATTGAACCTGTGACCACGCGCAAGTAAGCGAGCGCGCTAACCTCTCGGTCAACATGAGGTCTGTTTGGTCTTTTGTTCTTAAAATTATCATAGGGCTAGTGCATAAAAAATAACGCACCGTATAATTAACGTAACTGTACTTAAGTGCATGTTTAACGATCTAATACGTAAAAGGAATATGTGAACCGTCAGGTTCTAATACATTGTTTCTATTATTAGCTTAAGTTCTTTGCGTTGCTGTTTTTTTTAAATATATATATATATATCTCCACTAGCCCTACTGTTCAATAATTACCCTACAATTCCGGGTTCGATATATAGTGGAGGTGTGTGCCTTTTATGCAAACTCGAACATGTTTCCGATCCACGATAATGTATCTCTCGATTTCAAAGCTGTGTTCTCATTTCAAACTAAAGATCCATTGGTTTTGACCATTAGTTTAACCGCAAAAGTTTTCATTTTAGATTCCCAAACTAACGTCAGGTGGAATATTATCCTTCTTAATCTCACCGATTCAGATAATTACATTGCATCCTGGCAACGCTGATACGATGAGACAACTGGTAACGACGTTGTCTATTCATTCCTCACCCTTCGACGAGAAGACACGCGTGGTAGGGGGAGAAAAATGGCTCCCTGAACTGAGTTTGCCCAATTGCTACTTACCGGCGTTGTTAAGTAGTCTTCAGATGATGAGATTTCTTCTCTTTTCTAACGTTTCGGGAGCTTATGCTGCTCCCATGAAAAAATCAAAAACGACTAAATGTTTGTTGAAAGAAGTATGAAGGAAGTGAAGAAGAAAGATTACGGATACAAGGAAAAGAAAAACACTGGTGCTTGACTTGACCTTCCTGGTATAAAGATGAAACAGTAGAGCCAGATGCGTGATTGGTGAAGGGGTTAAGGCTGACATGGTAAAATAACCAAAAGTGGAACACTGCGTGTGCTGGTTAAATTGCTATAACGTGTGAATCAATGTAAACAGATGTGAAGGAAACTGGTAGTGTTAGAAGTTTCATGAGTATATGACAATGGGTGGCGCAGGGTCAGGCGGATACGAAGTCATATGTAGATGCGACAATACATACATTGGAACATGTACACATTAGTGAACATGCCAAAGACGCACACACCGAAACACCAGTTTCTGGCTTTTCCAAACATTTACGCAATGAAAATCATAGAATTAAATCCGTACACGTCCTATACGAGACGAAAAGTCACGTAGACCGTTATGCAAAGGAGGTTTGCTTTATTATTATTTAAAAAAAAAAAACACACACACACACTGTACTTAACATAGACCGTAGATGTATAGATAAAGCGTGGTCACCTTTTTTTTAGAAAACGTACTCTACCAGCCCAGATCCCGTCCTTAAGAGCCCTCCCCCTTCCTTTCGCGCCACCTACTGTCATATACTCATGAAACTTCCAACACTACCAGTTTCCTTCACATCTGTTTTTACCATGTCAGCTTTAACACTTTCAGCTCTACTGTTTCATCTTTTCACCAGGAAGTTTAAATCAAGCACCAGTGTTTTTCTTTTCCTTGTATCAGTAATCTTCCTTCTTCACTTCCTTCATACTTCTTTCTTTTTTTTTTCATGGGAGCAGCATAAGCTCCCGGAACGTTAGAAGAGAGAAGAAATCTCATCATTTGAAGACTACTTATCAACTCCAGTAAGTACCAATTATCATTCGTTTAGTCTTCAGCGCATCATGACTTTCTTTATGAGTTTGCCCAAGTTTGGGTTAAACTGAGCTATTATATCCGGGAAGAGAGGGGCTTAAAAATCCTATGACCATGTTCCTCAAAAGGGTTTACGCACCATACGTTAAGTTAGGTTACAAATTGTATACATCGTAGTGGGTAGGGTTTATTTCTTATGATATCTGTGACCCTAAGAGGACGTTTGACATTTTTATTTGTATTTGTGCTATATGAAGCTAATTTTCTGTATGAGCAAACACTATGTTCCACTGTACTACATTGAAATTCGATGTTTATTGCAGGATGTTTTGAAGGAGAGAGTGAACATCCTTCCAGAAAATCTTATGCTAGAATTAGAGGATAAAGGATCCGAGGTGATTCCAATGGAGCACTTACGTTTGGTGATGAGTAAATGTGATACGGATTTGAAGACCTTTCAAAATGAATTACAGCATGTACAGGTATGTCTTTTCTCTCTCTCTCTCTCTCTATATATATATTTTTAATGAAGACCTGTTTCGTCAAATAACAGTATTAGCAAACACCTTTAGTTCCCGATACGTCCTGTGATTTTTTATATGTGTAAAGATAAAAAAGGAAGGAATATTTATAATGTTCCAGTTGTATACACTTGGAAACCACAGATGGAAATGCTATATTTCGACCTTCATGAGGTCTTTCACGAGCAGGAGGAGTTGGGCATAAAAAAAGTTAACAGACTAATACTGCACTTGTCATCGAATGTGAACCTGTTACATGTGAGAACTAAGTTGACCAGACTTAAGGAAAGCTGTAGTTGGGGTGTGAGGTTTGGGTCTCTGGTTAAGGAAGAATTCCAAAGACCTATTGTGGTCAACTATAATTGCCCTACTGGCGGTATTCCTCCTTCTTGTTGACTCCTTCGTGACATCTACCATTTTCTAGAAATAATCGTAAATTAACACCTCCCTTCTGGCTTACTGCTTGTTACTAAAGATGTTACTTCCTTGTGCAGCAACATTCCTCATGCCTATGGCCTAGCAACTTTGGGCTTAACCAGAGACCCAAACCCATATCCCAAGCACAGCTTTCCTTCTAAGTCTTGCTAACCTAGTCCATGTAACAAATTCACATTCGACAACAAATACTACCTGCAGATTCATGGTAAGTTTGAACATTATTTCTTACAAATACAACCTTGGACTCTACTACTACGAATTCGTGTTTTGGATGGGATCTTCACGTTATGACCAGATGGTAAAGGCAGCCACACGCGTTCATAGAGCAGCTGAACCAGTTCCGTGGGGTCCAGTTCTCTTCGTTCATTTCAAACAAAAAAGTAGCATTTCTTGGCGTGGACATCACTTTAGAAAACAACGCCCTTACCACTTTTGTTCACATAAAACCAACTAACTATACGCAATATTTACACTACTCAAGCTTCCATTCTTACCACGCCAAGGAAGCGATTCCTTTATCCCTCGCTCTCAGAGGACAACGCCTGCATTCCACCACCTCTGCTACTGAAGCTTACAACTAACGCCTTTAGGAGGCTCTAGTCAACCGAAGCTACCTATCTAACCTTGTAACCAAACAGATTCGCTGCGTATCCTCACACATTCAACCCACTCAGACCTCTAACACTAATCCCAACCCACCAGCTCTAATCACCCAGTTCCATCCTAAGCTAACCAAGATCAAACAAATCCTACACTCTCATTTCCACATTCTCCAATCTGACCCAGACACAAGGCCAGTATTCCCCCACCAAACCTAGATTAGTTTTTCCGCATCCCCCTAATCTTAGAAATATCTAGGTCCATACGAATCCTTCCTTGCCACCACCCCAAACCGGCGCCCATATATGCAAGAGACCCAGATCTGCTCCATTTTCATCACTTCTCTCACAGTCACTGTTAATACTGCTAGTGGCCGGTATCCCCCCCCCCCTAAATCCCAAGAGTAAATGCCACACCTCTAATGTAATATACATCCTAACCTGTCAGTTCTGTGATGTCTTTTATGTGGGGGAAACAAGTTGTGCTCTGAACATTCGTATTAACATCCATCGTCACTTTTGGACTATCAACAAACCAGACCCCAGTCTCCGTACACACCGAGTCCCACAACACCAATTTTGATCTATCTTTCCTGGTTGCCATAATACACGTTCTTCAATAACTAAACCTTCTGTTTGCTCTGCATTTTCAACACATTTCCTTTCACGATCCCCCCCGAACTTACACGCAGTATAGTTGTCAGTTGTTCTAAGCTCCTGAAATCTACACGTTATACAGCAGTCAATTGTTCTCCAAGCTTGATGCGTCATCCGCTACGTGGTGCCACTATCGTCTTAGTGTTGTATTCAATCTACACGTGTTCGTAATTTCTTCTCCAGTGTCCTATAATATTGAAATCGTCTGTGTATATTAATTGTGTGCGCGTGTATCGCACAGGGTATAGCTTTGTCTTTTACTTTTACCTTTATGTTCAATAAATCTCTAACATATCAAGGAAAATGTGTTTGCAGTTGAAATTTATTTGCTACTTAGTTAATTTCGTGCAAATATTTGGCTAAACCAACTGTCTATAAAGCCTTAAACGATGTTTGTATCCTAAATATCCGGGCCCTAGATGTATGTTTGTGATTCTGAATTAGGATCCTGTTCCACAACTTGAATTCCGTAATGGGCCCTCAGTAATGGACATACTGTTTAACTCAAAATATTTTACATAATCTTTGCTGATGTTTCGAATATGAATACTAATCAAGATTATATGTTTAATACAGATCTTCGATTATCTGATTGTTTCATGGAATTGCACTGAGTGATCATTCCGAATGTTCTGGGTTCGAAAATAGCGGTCGACCATCCTTACTGAGGTTTTAACAGGTGTTTCCTCACTCATACCAAGCAAATGCCCTGATGGCATCTTCAACTTCGACCTGTCCGACTGCTTCCCGCTTCCTTTCTCCTACTCTATCCCAGCCTGAGCCATAGAGTCCTCGTGGCCATAAAAATGCAAATTCTAAGTTTTAATGAATAGTGTCCAATACTAAAACAAATCATTTCATTAATGGACAACCCCTCGTCCATCATTGGAAAAAAGAAGACCAGAAAAATTTTCTGACAAATTTATGGTCATGAAGAGTAAATATAATTCCGAAGTTGAAATTAAACAACTAAAAGAATTATGATTTTGTCCTCTGGGTGGCGGAGAGTTCAGTGCGCGCGTGGTCATGGGTTCAATTTCCGCTGAGGGCTATTGAACAAAGTGGTTCAGATCCCACTTTACCAAAAACTGTAAGTATCGTCCTTAGAAACTCACCAACTTCCTTACTTTATTAGCAACTCAGTCAATCAAGAATTTTGATTTCAACCCAGTAATGAATAAAGAGTGTCCAAAACTGCACAAAACTGACTTTGCCGTACCAGTAATGAACACTCCGTGTTTTGCATAACAGACCTAAGTTATAATTGGTTTGGCCATGTACATATTTGAAACAAAAACATTTCGTAATACATAATAGCGCAGAACAACAAAAGTATTCGTTATTGTAATTTCGTGAATAAAAAACGAAAGCTCTTACCTTAATCACTTACTTAACAGAATGCATGGAAGAGTAGCTGCGACCATGGAACTAACTTTCAGCATCATGTCAGAAATATCAGAGGAAACCAATGACGAGCAAATAATATTCACTGGCATCACAACATACTATATTAAATTTTCCAACGTAGGTGAAATGATTTCCGCCCTTAAGAAAATCTTATTTTATAACATTTCTCTTCAAGTGTCCATTACTGGTACACTGTCCATTACTAGCGCGTTTACCTTACGAAAATCCATAATGAAACTCGAGAAAACACAGGTCCAAAACAAAAATCTGTATGCTAAATCCCCAAGTAACGCAAAATTTAATACGTGTCTTCGCCCAGTACCTAATCCATAGTTCCCACGCATCCTGGATGGATATATATATATATATTAATTGAGACGTCTTTAACTAAAAATATCTTCCCTTTAGGAAGTAGAAGAAATACAGGAATAAGAGAGAAGAACTTTAAGTCAAGATTACTGAAATAAGCGAGAAAAGAAAAAACACGCAAGTATTGCTTGAGAAAGAGAAGCAAATGAATTAGCGGAAGTAGCAGAGAAGATATTGGATTTCAAACGAGTTACATACAAAGTTGAATATTCTCCGAAAAGGTACTGAGAAACAAAGAGATTGCTACATTTGGAGAAGAAGCTTCCTCAATTGCAAAAGGAAGTAAATCTGCTGTAAACAAGGAACAAAACTTTACAAGTGGTTAGCAACCAGTGCTTTTCCTTTGAGCAAAATCCTGAGAGGACAGCCTGTCGTATTATCTTTGATCTTTTATTATTGTAAGGGATCACCTATCGATCCCAGGACTATGTCTCGGGATCACAGAGGGTCTCATCAAAGATCAGCAGAACCAGAATTGAGCAAACAAACATTACAAAATTGTAACAAACAAACAATGCTTATAAGACACTGCTTACTCATGAACAAGTTAAATAAAAACAAACATACGTAACTTGTTATGTACAAGAAATAATGAAGTGTCAGTCAATATTTATGTTAATAGCGCAGAAACTTTTCCGGGCTGTATGAATGGAAAACAGGAACCTCAGACTGTGCGGGCCAGCAACTCCCCAGGAGAAATGCTGACCCACACAGTTGTTTAGGTTCCTCAGCTCCCTAGAAGGGGAAAGTTAGATTCAGTATATAGAAGAGAACTTTTACCAACAACACAGAAGAAGAGTGATATAGCTATAGTACCTACACTCTTCCAGGGCAGTCATAGGAGTTGACTGTCAAGACATACGCATACACGAGTCCTTTCATACAGTCCGGTGAGTAGAATGGCGCAAGTTTTATTTTGTACAACATCTTTCTAGAATGAAAGCAAACTATCTGAAACCTACTTGTATTATCAATGACTACATCCTTTCCCAGTACCTAAATACGCCTGAGCCCGTCAGAGGGGGAAAGCAGACGTTATTGTGTACTGGTTGTGCGTTTTCGAAATTGAAGCTGAGGAAACATATCTTACCGCCATCTCCTCTTACTGATTGAGTGTTGGTAGCATGACATAAAAGCACCACACACATGACAAATAATTAATCAGGAGTAGGAAAAAAAATGGTAAATCAAACTGATACTATAAATTGTTTTTCTCCTAATGATCCTTATATCAAAGTCATCAATTACTTCTTTTCTGTTTCTTGTATTCTTGGGTGTTGCAAGCCTTAACTAATTCTTGTTTTACTCGTTTAATTGTCGCCAGAGATAATTTAGTTGCTGCGGCAATCCTCTTCTGAACTTGTTGTTGATCCCTTTCTCGCTTCATATTCAATAAATTTCAGGACGTTGTAAATAATATGCCTGGTCTGTCTTCATAGTGTAGATCAGGGCTCTTCAGTTATTGTTTCCTGGGGTCCGGATTGATGGTATTATCGTATAAAAAGGCATTTAAGGTCCAGAATTTGAGTAAGACAGGACAGTAAGACGGAACGACCATAGCTCCTATGGTACAGCATTGGTTTCGCCTTCGTGAGGTCCTGGGTGTTATACCAGCGGCCAACCATCGTGACTGACGTTTTTCCTGTCAGACCATACAAATTCCGGTATAGTACCTTCAATCTAGGCCCTGGCCAACTCCTTCCCTCATCCTTTCCCAGGCCTGAGCCATAAATAGATTCCAGTAAGACAATACGGTTATTGGTTACTCCGTATAAGTGTGTGGAATAATTACAAGAAAATTAAAAGTAAACCGCGTAAATTAGCATGAATGCTTATAACATAAGAGACCCGGCGTGAGCCAATGATGTCAAAAGACTATAAATAAAATAAAATTCAAGTTTATATTAAATTGTGGAGATCAGGAAAAAAGACTTTGGGGTCCAGATCTGGACCGGAGTCTGCCATTTAAAGGCCCTTGGTGTATATATCCTTTCTTCCTCGAATTAAGCATAGAAGCCATCGCTCAGAACACAGCAAAACACAACTGACCCTCACAAAAACCTTACAAAACTGATTTTAGAACAACATGCGGGTTGCAGCAATGTCAGAAGAAACAAAACTCATCCATCCTCTCCTTGTGGCACTCTGTGTTCACTCAAGGTCAGAGTTCTTTTCGGAACAGGGCTGTAAGTTGGTGAGTTAATGAAATTACGTGTGAGTAATATAAAACGTATGTTGATATGACAAATAGGAATTTTTAAACCAAAATGAAAGAACACA
>JAGDQP010038432.1:6219-18171 GCA_022664845.1 Lepisma saccharinum
CTATATGTTTATATTTATTATTAATAATTGCGTTCTTGAATTTTGCGTAGATTATCTTAGATTAGTGACCATGTGTTAGAGTAGGTTAAGTAAGGTCAGTTGCGGTTATGAAGTCAGCATTCTTCTTCACTCACAGTGTCATGTGCCGACTCGATCTCTGGAGAGTGATAGTGGTGAGTGTTAGTGAAAATATCTTCCCGTTTATAAATCATTAAGTGCAGTTAACTGTAGAGAAAATGTTAGATTTCATGCAGTTGCATAACTTAACAGAACAAACATACCCACGCTTTGTAAATATTGTTAAATTTAGGTTGTATTTGTGTAGACTCCCGTGTTACACTTTCCGTTCTCAAATTTCGAGCGCGATAAGCTCGTCCCGCTTGTCCCGCCTCCTGTAACATGATTCATCGCCAGTAGCAATTCGTACTTGCACTGATTGGAAGAGGAATAACATGACTAGCAAATTGTGCGGCATGAGCTCCATCTAATGGATTCTGGAGTGTCAGCATATCGGGCAATATTGGAATATACGGTTCGGGCATTAACTGTTCTTGCAGTGCTTAGAATGTGCTGTAGGTGTTAGATAACGGCAAGCAATTGTGAAAGTAACGCTACTTTCTTTCTTTTACATATAAGGAAGTCACGTACAAAAAGCTGTGAAATCTGAACAAAACATCAGAGGTGCAAAAAGTTCAGCCAAGTTCTTCAGCTGTAAAAAGTGGTGAAATGGAGGATGGATGAGCCAAGTTCCTTGGCGACAGCATGTAAGAGGAAAACTGGAAGTTGGTGCGAAGTTGCAAGGTTCATGATCTTCAAACCATAAGGTTGGTGGTGGCCCTAAACCCACCACGCCCACCACCAGCAAACCTAAGGCTCGAACATCATGAACCTTGCAACCTCGCGCCAAGTTCCAGTTTTCCTCTTACATGTTGTCGCCAAGGAACTTGGCTCATCCATCCTCCATTTTACAACTTTTTAGGGCTGAAGAACTTGGCTGAACTTTTTGCACCTCTGGTGTTTTTGTTCAGATAAGTAATTACAAAAATCGACAAAATATATCATTAAATATATAATATGAAATAAATATGTAAAATTAAGTAAACAATTCGAATTAATAGTACAGCATAGTATTATTTAGTCCACAATCAATCGAACCGCAACTATTGTAGTGTGCGTACAGTAAACCTGTGTATCATAACTACTTGCTAAAATTTTATTTGATACCCTGAAAAATTGAAATTAGAAACAGTTTAATTATTTTGAAAGATGCAGCCATTCCTTGACATGATCTCTCTTTGACTTTTAGAATCATGAAACATATTTCTACGCATAAAGTGCGTTAAAAATACAATGAAACCAGAAGCATTACAATTACTACTGTCAACATACAGTTTGCTATTTGTCATCAATGACACAGATGTACCCATTCTCTGTATATTTTTTACATTATTAAAGCGGTCAGAAAGGTGGAGAATACGATCGTTACCCTTCTGTATATACCTTCATAGAAGTTGCCATGTACCCATCAAAATAACCATAAAGAAGAATGAGGTAAAAACAGAACCTTAAAATACTTCTTCTGAGAAAAATAAGATACTAAAACTTTTCCCATAAATCAAAGGATTAAAAACTTCAAGGTGACGGTAGTTGTCAACAAATTTCATGCTGCTTTTGAAGTTGCAAGCATTGCTGCTATACACAATCATCTCCCACTACAAAATAGACAAACGGAATGAGACCAACAGTTACAGTTTGCAATTTTCTATTATTAGCAAGAGTATGAACCTCTTCTGAACTCGTGAAGAGCACTTATGAAATAAGGAATAATTTGTATTGAAGTTAAATGCATTCCAGGTGCGCCTGCTACCGTAAAGTACAAAATGTTAACCTGGAACTACTCAAATTAATTTTCAACATAGCACGACAGATCTGAGCAGCAAATCATAAGCAAAAATGTATAAAAGAAGGAATTATAGGTCATATAAATGCGTACCTAAAAGCACACATTGAAAAGATAACTATAAGAAAAGAACCAGTATGTTAAAACATGTAGATCGTTTGCCATTTTTTGAGAGAGTATATCGAACTTTTAGAAATACAGTTTTCGTAAATGGTGTTGCATGGCTATTGGAAACTTTTTATAAGGGTCACAAAAATACAAAAAAGAAATCTAGTGCTGAGGTCATATTCCGCTGAATTATATTTTGGATGGAATATTTTATTGAAGAAACGGCGCCACACGGCCATATAGGAACGACCCACGTAGAGACCACAATGACATTTCTCAAATGATTTCGCTCTTAAATACAGCTTTCACGAGCATCAGCTACGAGCCAAGATAGCCTACTCCAGTTCGATTATTAATCCTATAAAGGAACAGTAAAGCTATTTCAATTTCTCGCTTTATCCTAACCCTTTCACTGAATTGTATTTCGGACTCGCTTTGGGAAGGAAAACCAAGCGAGTAAGGCAAGAACATTCGAATGAAACGAACACGCTTAAGGAGGAAGTATAAAACTAGAAGAAATATCATTATTGTTAGGTTTATATAAATTTAATGTATAAAGTCGGTCCATGTATTTATATTTTCTACAGGGCATAATAAATCGAAAATAAAGAATGTGCAGAAGCTCCATATACCAGAAAATTGTTCTAGGAGATAATGGTTCCCCACAGGAGGTGTTAATATACAGGGTCATACAAAACTCTATACAAAAATTTTCGAAGGTGATTTGTTCATATAAACATGGGCTGAATTCCGCTTCATTTTCGAGATACAAAGTTTCCAGCTTCGAACCTACAATTGTCCCCTTCAATAGAAAATAAAATAAGCACTTTCCGATAAATTATAAAGGAGCGATTAAAGTAAAATAAGTTTCCAGGATTGTATTCGTATCAATATGGTGGATTTTAAGAGCTAAAATGTCAATGTTGTCAACCTGGTAAAGTATATTTTTTTTAAATGACACCACATCGGTTTATTCAATATTTAGGATTCTCTAATGAGAGTAAACATCATGTGAAGCACAGAACGTAGTGTTGATAACTGTTAATCTTTATAACGTTAAACATTGAAAATGGGCTTGTGGAATATTTTACCTCGTATATTTTCTACAGTTTGTAACACTGCGCTCTGCGCTTCACTTACGATGTTTACGATCATTGTAGAATACCAAATATCGAATAAAGTGCCATAATGCTATTCGAATAAATTAAAATTAAACTTTCTACCACGTTGGTAACACTGACAACTGGATTACGTCACATTTCAGTTCTTAATATGCGTCATATTGAAAAATCAACTCCCGGAAACTTACTTTACATTAAATGCATCGTTTATGATTTATCGAGAAATATTTATTTTCAATTTTGGGTTCGAAGTAGGAAACCTTGTATTTCGAAAACGAAGCGGAATTCGACCCGTGTTTACATGAACACTTGTAGAACACTTCTTGTTTTGGTGTCAGGAAATTTCTCCGGAAATTTTTGTATTGAGTTTTGTATCACCTTCTATAAATAGGAAAATAAAATCTGACTTAGGTACAGTCAAATAAACATACTATTTCCGCAAAATATAGTTGGCATACTTCCCAGAAAATTGATATCATGCATAGAGAGCCTATGCTCAGAAACACTTATACAGATAGAAGAAGAGCGGTTTATCTACGATTTTCAGGACAGTGTAAAACTGAAATAGGAGGATCCGAGTACTTCGTTATCAAGCATAGTGTCGCTATTACTGCAAAATTTTATATTTAAGGGGCCGTAAGGGTGAAAGTGGGAAGTGGAATTTATAATGTGAGAATAAATCACTGGTCTAATGAGGCAATTGCGTCAACTGATTATATACTTCTGTTACAACAAAAGAACAACTGTATAAGTTGTTTTTACCCTGAAATAACGCAGCCGCATAATTTTTCGTGACACCATTCTTGCGAATGTATGTGGATCGGTACGAGGATATGAACTCTGGCGGACAGACATACTAAATATCACACTGTTCGCAACTCAAGTACGACTGGAATCTACCAAAGATAATAGGAGACACCAACTGAACTTGGAAACAAAGTTGTATTACTAACTCAGGTTCAGATATTGTTATTTATTCATGAGTCGTGCTTCATAAATTACCAAGTTGACATGCTCTGAAGTTATAAGTGAAATTGTCATTTTCTTTAAATTTATGGATGCATAAAATGATCGTAAAAGAAAAGTGGTATAGTTTTGTGTTGTAGCTTTTGCGACTACTCCTAAGCGACGTAGCATGAAAGTCACGTGAAACAGAGGAAACAATGTCCAAAGTAGCAATGCATGTCCGAAAGTCCTCACCTTCCCTCTTGGCGTTTCGTACGAGGCTTCCAGATTCACCCACCAACTCAGCAAGTGAATTGGGTGCAAGCTCAAATTGAGTTCCTTAAAAAAATGTTTGTGAAATGATCCTCGTCGAATAAACTTTGCCTTTGCAGTAGCCGAAAACTGTTATTACTTACATGCATGAAGTTAATGATCAGTTTACTAACAACAAAATGAGATTTTAATACTGAATCACTAATTGAACAGAACTTGTTGCTTGGGTTCAGTGTCGGCAATGAAAGATTGAAAGTGAACCCAAAACAGGTGTGCATTTTAGGCCTTACATGCTCATGTTCTGAACGATTTAGCATTTTGAAGGTTTATGTTCGTGTAATAAAGTTCAAGTTTCTGTCTCGAGACTTCTGCATGAGATGAAATTCTTGTTGTATACCGTCAAGGGGTTACAATTTCTATTGGCATATCCCCGAAACAGCAACATCCTGATAATATCGTTATCTAGTTTCATTTTACGCAATCTGACATGGTAACATGCCTTCTTCTGACCTACCTTCTGCTACTGCGAATAACATACGACCATAATAGTTATAATCTGAAAGTATTCTCGTTTCTCTTCCTCTTCTTCAACCATCTCCTGAATTTAGCAGTTAAATATGTCAATTATATCATTAAAGTATAGAAATATACTTTTCTATTTATTACTTTTAAAATTTGCTTTATCGTCCGTATTTCCTGAACACATCTCCGATTAAGGGGTAGCTGAACGAAGTTCTTTAATTTTTACTTCCTCTTTTTCAAAACTTTATTTCTGAGGTTCAAGGGTTGATGTAGCCAACAATCTCCCATGTTGATAGGTTAAACAAGAAGTACGAAACTAAACATCAACCTATCTATGTAGGCGAATAATACCGAATTGTTGGTTGCTGAGAGAGGGGTAAAGATTCCAATACGCGAAGTCAGTGATATATTTAAAAAAAATATACTTTTGGTGGGGAGTCTTAAAGAAAAACATATTCAGATTGTTGTGAAGATTTGGTCATTAATAAGATATATGTTACTGTATAAGTAAAAACTTTCAGTTTTTTGTTATAATTGTCAAATTACTTAAGAGGGCTCCTAGCCCATTTTTAACATTTTTCAAAATATTTCAGAAACTAAAAGTACTATAAAAAATGTATGTTCATAGCGCACTAGAACTTATAAAATACTATGAAATACAATGGACATCGATCTCGAGATCTTGTCCATTGAGGAGTGGTACGTTCTCAAAGATTATGATGTCATTATCTAATTGAAGTGTCAGCACTCATCAATCGACAAGATTTCGAGATCGCTGTACATTGTATTTCATAGTAATTTGTAAGTTCTAGTGCGCTATGAACTTACATTTTTAATAGTACTATTAGTTTTCGAAATATTTAAAAAAAAAAGTTAAAAATGGGGGATTGGAGCGAGGAGCCCTCTTAAGGCTGTAGATCACCCCCGCCATCTTGGTATGCACTTTCCATTGATTAACATGGGAATTGTTTTACTTGTTTTATACTTTTCAGGAGTATAGTTTTAACTTCTGTTTTCGCACAGTTTATCGTCATGTTCTCTTTTACTCATACTACTTTATAGAAATGCAATAATTTAAACAGGAACAGTATAATCGCCCGTAAACATATTGTGATTTGTATAGCAAACTATTAATAATACATTATAATTATATATTTGGAGAAACTTCACAAACCAAAACTATACAAGAGTCAAAATAACCACCAAGACAAATTTTGTGAAAGCAGAACTTAAATATTCTACATCCGAGAGGCATAAAATGAGTAAAACAATTCCCGTGTAAATCAATGGAAGGTGCGTACCAAGATGGCGGGGGTGATCTACAGCGTTAAGGCTGGAAGAAATTGAAACCAGAAAATTTCAATTCTTTGGTGCTGTTAAAGGTCATTGTGGTGGCCTAAACAATATGTAGAGTCATGCTGTTGTGTACGTCAAAGGTCATACACTCTTTTGCTGTCAAAGTAGTAACATTTGATCTACAGGTTAGCAAGAAATCATAAAGTTGTTAGCGAAAGCTTGGCTTGGACTCTAGCCTAATATATTGCGTAAATTCTTAAGTGGAATTACTTAATATTAAAATATTTGAGCTTTGAAGAACCTTGTAAGTTACTTGACATCAGAGGTCAAAAGACGTTTAACGAAACACACATGAGTACAATGATATTTTTAGTAATCTTCCAAAGAATTTGAGAACACAAATGGAGACTCATGGTATTAAATACGAGACCTTTAGTAGCTGGATAACAAATTATCGTTTTTAAATTAATATGTATCCAACAGTATAATTTATGACCTATAGTTGAAATATTACCTATTGAGCCAAGCTGAATAAAAGCCTTAAAACTATATAGTAATAAACTTCACCACATCTTAGTGAATAAAAGACGCATATTCTAACTTCGATCTTCCTAATAATCTGTTAAACATAGGTAGCTATATTTATAAAAAAATGTAGTTACTAAAAATAGGCTAAGTTCAAAATTTACATTCTATCAATGTATTCTGTGAATATTGACAAAACGTTTTTGACAAACAAGAGTTTTTAACATTACGCTTATATCATTAACCAGCTGTACTTTGTCTAAAAGTTTATTCTTAATATAGGATACCTTGTTACTATACAGCATAATTTGTCTTTCTTGTACTACAAACACTATTCTCGTCTCATATGAATTTACTATCATGTTATTATACTAAGGTGATGATTGCATTCTGAAAACATTGAACATGATTTGAATTTTTAATATCCTTGTATATAGCTTTAAATCATCAATATATATTAGAATACCAACTTGATTTACCATTTCCGGTAAATACCGTAATTAAAAAAAATGAAAATAATAGAGGTCCCAAACAAGATCCCTGCAGTACACTTTAATGAATCAATCCAGATGAAGATAACATTTCTCCAATCTCTACCCTAAATGGTCTGCCTTTTAAGAAACTTTGAAACAATTCTATAAATGTATATGACAAACCAATACTCTTAACAGTAAAGTGTGATTGACAGAACCAAATGCCTGTAAATCCTTTGCATTACATTCATCTTCCTCTTATCCCCTGATTTAAAAGATTTTTGAGACTTTCTGTGTAATCTGCAGTAGGTTTGTTACAGTACATTTGTTTATTATAATTCCATGTTGATACTCATGAAGCCTACAATTAACATTAAATTATATATGATGATGATAGGTGTTCTGCGTGAAGGCAGATTCTGACCCGAAGACTCCTGGGCAAAGTCAACCGATGGCGGTTTGCCATAGCCTTCCATCAGATAAAGATAACGTCCTAAAGACGGGCCCTACAGTTTAACGTGGGCTCCGAAGCACTTGAAATCCCAATAGGAATCTAACCCGGGACCCCTTGATTACAGCTCACCTACAGGGGCAACAAATTATAATATATTATATAGTAATGCATTATTAACGCAGCAATTTTACTAAACACATTAACCTATAACTTTTCATACAAGGTTTTACACCTCCCTTGTTTTCGGGTACTATGAATGATTCTTTCCGATTGTCCGGAAATACTGAAGTTTGTAGACTTGTAAATCCTAACCGAAACTGGAACCTGGTTGCGTACTTTAACAATAACATGGATTTAAACAGGTGGGTTTCAGCTTATCTATTGCTTTAACTATGTCATTTGCGGTTTATGTGCTACCTGTAGTAAGGTTTGGAAGTATTAATATGTTTTTTTTATCCATATGTCATTTTATGCTCTATATTACTAAATGTATTTTTAAAAAAACTTTGAATGCTTTGGAAATAGCAAGTGGATTCTCAATATTTATGTTTTCTTTTACAATGCTATTATTATTATTATTATTAATCATCGTCACCATCATCCTAACTTCCGTCGATGACATCTTGGTTGAGAAACAGCCTGCGATGCCTTCAGTCCCATGACTGAATGTCGGCATGCTGAAATCGTAATATAATATTGAGCAATATCTGCAAGTATTTTGTTTATGTAAACTAACCTTCCTTCTTTCCATGGACAAATGTACTGAGAATATTTCTATTACTCATACAATCATTTTATTTCAATTTATTACAGATGTCTATTGTTTCAACAATTTATTCTCAACAAGATCTCTGATGGTATAATGTCAAGATGATCCTGAGTTATAAATAACCACTACGGCCACCGAAGTCTTTCTCTGTCCTGGCCCTATAGTCTTAAAATAAATTCTAATGCTACCTCTCTGAATTTATGTCGAGTCTTTAAAATTTCAAGAAATGTTTTAATAAGGACTAAGTACGCAACAAACGAAAAACCAGAGCTCATGAAATAAAGCAGAAGATACTGCCATGCAATAAGAAACAGTAAATAAGGACAGTTTGAAAGCATTACACAGTAGAACGATTTCTTTGCTTCTTATTTTCTTCGGTATTTAATAAAAGAAATAGTTCAGTTATTTTCCAAAAAGATAAACAATTTTAAGTCAATATATGTAGTGGTGTCCCGTTAGATGAGTGATTACGCTTGTATCTTTATGATAAAGGTGTCTCGGGGTCGATCACTGATGGGTCCACATAAATCACGTATACTACAGTGTTAAACATTTTCAGAAACATTCCTGGAAAATGTCAGAAAAGCCAGATAACAAGTTGTGTGGAAATTTCCAGTAACGTCACTGATGAAAATCAGAAACCATTCAGTTTCCAAAAAGCAAAGATAATTATTGAAATAATTAAGAACAATAGAAATGTCTTGATTATTATTTAGATTAACGTAATTTGGACTATCATTCAACTGGCAACCAAAGTTGAAAGGCATTTGTTTTTTAGAATTCTTTGTGTAGATATTCTTGGATTACAAAAGTTCCTCTTTTTCATCAGGAACGTTACTGGAAATTTCCGTACATCCACTTGCCAGGTTTACCTGACATTTTTCAAAAAGTTTCTGGAAATGTTTAACAGTGTAGTTCAGAATTCATTTAAAACCGTAGGTCCGTTATTAGGACGTTCAATATCCTCTCTATCCAATAAAAGGCAATTGCAACCCACCATCAGTTTACTTTGACCAGGACCCTTCAGGTCATAAACATGTCTTCAATCTGCATAGTTATCATTATCATGAATACAGATAACATCAAGTGTCTTGAATTTGTTTATGGCTTTTCTCAATCAAAATCTCTTTTCTGATCCTTAAAAACAAAAGAGGGGGGGGGGGGGGGGGTAGTATAATTTTTAGGTGCAGGCTGTACAAAAGTTAGGGACGATCCCGACGTGAAGTTTGTACAGTATTTGTTTCAAACGAGATATTGCTAATCAAGACATTAGGCTACCTGTAAATTATGACGACACAAATTGGACAGTCAAATATAGCAGTTAGAAGTAACTTTCAAAACATAGTTTTAACTTTAGAACAAAACAGCTATCCCGCTTACTTTAAAAAAACTATAATATTGTTTTTATCTTCAAACTGGTATTAAAAATCAGTTAAAAAAGTTAGCCCAGCGAAGAGCGTTATGCAAATAACGAGTCTTATGACCTATGGAATGTCTTCTTTGTCTTGCCAGTACCGCAGACGACAAGTTTACAATACTCTGCAGTTTACTTAAGATATTTTTCTCCTCCACCTCAAAATCTGACGCAAGTCTGAAAACGAAGCTAAAAAGGGCGTTAGCCTTGCAGGAAGTGGTGACACAACAGGACACTTAAATCCTAAGATACATCGTAGAATATCCCATAGGCCCACTTTTACCTACAACAAACAGCAGAAAAAGGGTGTATATGTTGAAGTGTTATCTCACCGCTACATCATCGTTCGCAAAATCAGTCACTACAGTGTAGATAAAGATAAGTGCTAGTAAAAAAGTAAATATTGAAATCTCACAAAATGTGTTTAATCAAGAAAACAAGAATATTCAACAGATAAGAGGGAAGTGAACAATTTTGAATGGGCCCTTATGATACAAGGCGAGCATATATAGTGAATTTTGAAATTGCTCTAACGTCGCGAAAAAAAAGTTTCCCTCTTAAAATCGAAAGTTGTAAAAAGCATTTAAATTAGTGCTCGAGAAGCAAACAACAATTTTTATAACTCTATTCCTATGTGTACTTCTTTGACACAGCTAACTAAATTACCTACGACATTACAGTTGTATCACCTGCACAATTACCTGAAAAAGTCAGACAGGTGTTTCCTAAAGCGTTTGGATATGGCTAAAACTGTATTAGAAAAATCAAAGTACTATTGTTCAAAGGTTTATTTTACGATTTTCTGTAAAAGTCAGCTTCAATACACAGCGCCGCCCGAGGTTTGGAGTCCACAACAAATTACGGCATCTTCGTTGTTCTTACGGAATTTAAAGGTATGAAAAAATTCCCGATACCCTGCTATAAACTTAACTCTTAAAATAGCATTAGTCTAATTTCATGTACTTTATAAAAATACTGACATTTTCTTTCTATCATTGTTAATGAATACTAAATTTGGCAATGGGGTTTCTCCAAGTCTAGCAGTTGTCTTATTGGCTGGAGAAAAATGTCTTGAATGACCTATTCTGCCTATACAATAACGGGTATTCTCAGTAAATGAAATTAATAGATACTTGAACCGAAAGAAGCTTCACCATTTTTCAGTCAAACCCTAAAAACCTGACGTGCTAAGGCAATCATTATATTCGTACGTAGACCTGGAAACAAACTTGAAGTCAACGCAATTAATTAGATATTTGCAAAATAGAGGAAACTGTGGAGCCTTCCATGAACACCGCTAATCCGTTCTTTAGTATCTTCTTTGAGGAGTTTGTAATGCTTCCGGAAAACGCAGGTTCAAATAGAACATAAATTACAGATGTTTGCACACTCACAAAGTTAAATTGAGCGTACATTCAAAGTTTAGTTACACTCTTGTCGCTATAAATTACAATGTAACGAAATGTTCTCATTACGCATTGGAATAAATTAAGTTTCGCTCACAAAAGAAAAGGAACTTCTATCGAAATCTCAAAATAAAGATTTCCAGTAAGAATTCGAGTAATAATAGGAAACAAATAACACTTTTCATATTTCACTGTTACACATTCACATCTTTGAAATAAGAGGATGATGTCACTTGAAACTCAATTGTTGCGTTTCAATATAACGGATTATTCCAGCGGATATATACGAGGGTTGATCCAGAAATAAGGTTCCCAAAGAGCTCCAGCCGCACGGGAAAGTGCGATGCGAAATCCGGCAACAACGCTGTGCGCGGCTGTACCCCCACTCTCGATTCCATGTATATTGTTCTTTATAATCAAAATTGCAAAGTGAATAACCTAGGCGCTGAAGAACTAGTGTGCAAGAAAACATAATTGCATGGAAAAGAAAGCTGAATTAAAATTGAAATAAAAAAGGATATTTTTGATAAAATGTACACGGGTCACTTCAGTAACATAAAATATAACTTCATTCTCGGTGTTTGTAATTTTATCTGTAGCTTCACATAAGTAGAATGTTCCGTACACGGAAGCTGCTGGAGTACTTAAATGACAGATGCAAATGGGGATAGACCCAATATATATATACAGGGTGATTCAAAAAAGTCCGGCACCATAGGACCATTTCGTTATGGAGTGCACTAGAG
>JAGDQP010038433.1:0-17213 GCA_022664845.1 Lepisma saccharinum
CTTGGATTTATAACTTGGTGGAAATTTTCATTTGGATAACCCACCCTTGGATAACATATTTAGATACTTTGGACCCACCCCAGGAATTGGAAACAACTTTACCATTGGATACCAACAATGAGGACTGAACTACCAACCAGGAGGACATATTCATAAAAAATAAAGGTATGTTTCAATAAATTATGGGATATTAGTTGTCTTTAGCAAAGTTAATCAAATGACGAATTCTATGATTAAATGCCTGTAACTCGATCCGGTGCAAGAACAGGAAAAAATAGTTCAGATAAAGAAAGTAGCTCCGACGAAGAACACGAAATGGATACAAAACCTTCTTTCAACTTGCCTCATTTAACAAAATATTCGGGAACTTCAATAAATGAAGTTCCCGACCGCTTCTTGATGCTGTTTGAACACCTAGCCACTTTGCAAGGGTGGGCAAACGAGAAAAAGGTTGAGATTCTTCCAATGTATCTCCAGGATGATGCCTTGGATTTAATCACTTAATCAATTGGCAGAAATAACATATGATAAACTAAAGGAGAAATTAATTAGCCTAAGTCTACCTAGACTTCCTCAGTATAAGGCGGAAATGGAAATTAATCTGGTGCAGCAATATCCAGAAGAATCCATAGACGCATACTTTCACCGAAAATTAAGATCCATTAGGCATATGCCAAAATGTAGAGAAGAGGCGAAAGTCCATTATTTATCTTTGGGACTACAAATAAATTTCCTCAAGAAAATTTCCCTCGAGACATACTATAGAGTGCAGGAACTACAAATTAAACTGCAAGCCATAGGAAAATCTTAGGATTTAATGAGGAAAAGAGACTATGTAGAGAAAGTACAAGCTTTCCAAAACTTAGAAGAGTTAAAAACTCAAAGTCAAGTAATGCGTAATCCACATAGGACTCAAACCTATCCTCAAAGTCCAAGCTATAGTATACAAAATTCAAACCCTCAAAATTTGTCTTAGCAACAAAATTATAGACAACAACCAAATTATCCTAGATATACTCTGATAACTAAACAAATAACAACCCACAAAATTCCAGTACGCAAACGTTACCTCCCTGGACTACGCAAGAACCTATCATTGACTTCTATAAAGGAGAGCCTGAACCCCCGGGATATGAACCTATGAGTCAAACCTTTCAGCAAAATCCAACCTACCAAATGAAAGTGCATCAATCCAACCAGATAGTACCACAACCTCCAATTCTTTCATTCTATAGTTCACAACCAAGGGCACATGGCCAAATACCTATCAAACATGTCATTGATACCTCAGCTACCAAATTGAACAAATAAAACCCAATTAGATACAACCTAGTCAAAATGTTCACCCTCAGTCCAAACCCTTTGGTATTAATCACCCTTTGGAAAGCATTACAAACAAGTTAGCAGAATTGTCTTTAACTATATCAAAGAATACTTCTTACAAACCATAGTATAAGAAGAAGGGCAAAGGTTCCTATAATAACAATAATAAAAAGAATGGTGAACAAGCCTATAGCAAAAATGAATTTAAACAAAAGGAAGGTAGCCAAAATAATTCAAGTGGTACGATTACCGTTTGTTCAGTGTGTCATAAGCTAGGACACAATTCACACATTTGTTGGCACAACAAAAGTAAAAATGAAAGTAATCAGGGAAACGAGTAAAGTCGCGCGTCCTATCAGTAGGCGAGCGGGCGAAAAATGTTAGTACAACTTCATACAAAAATTGGTCCAACCCTATGGATTTTCCTTGTAACATGGAAAATTTAAAAAGAGTGTATGTAGATTTTAACACGGATAATAACCGATCGTTAATACACGTGTATGCAGGAAATAGGACAATACTTACAATTTTGGATATGGCTTCCTCATCAATTTGGTCAAAACAAGAACTTGCAAAAAACAGTGTATTAATACCATATTAAACGCAGATAAAAGGCATTGCCAATAATTGAGCCCAACCTTTTGCAGGCTGCTGGGATAACATGTTGCCTGCATTTTTATGAATTCAAATCAGCGACTTAGAACTCCAACGAAAATCAGTCCAGTAAGTGAAGCTTCATAAATATATGAATTTCTGAAGTATGGACTGGATTACGCCTGCCCCCCAAAAATTATTGATACGCTACGCTATCGAAAGAAGGGTTCTAGCGGGGTTGTAACCATGGTGCCCGTCTCGCCTCGGCGGACTGATTCTCTTCATCGTGAATATATCCTACATGTTACCCCCCTTACACACGCTCCGATTTGCTTCAGACATGTCGGAAGACTTTTTTGCTTTAAGGAAATCGGAAGAATAGTGGAGCATTGCTTTAAATGGAGCTTTGTACACGTTCAGACAAAGAGCTCTTCAGGTCTTTTACCGGACAGTTGCCGGAAGGCTCCACTGGGCTTTCCGATTGTCTGAAGGGTGATCTTGTTACAGTGGAAATGCAAAAGCAATGCGCACTTACACACCTTCAGACTTGTATCAGATAATGTCGGCGCGGTTTCAGTGTTTCCATCCCATTGTTTTATAATTAAATCTGTTTCTTTGCATTACCTACTGTTTTAAAGTTAATTTTCTTACTTAAATACCACAAACTTTCCTATTATTAAAAGAGAATTAAAAAAATATCGTGGCGTACCTCATAACGTAGAAATATTAACAGTTTATATGTGATGTAGGCCCTATAATATTATAAGTGTTGATTTCTGTACTTGTCTCCCCAGCCCTTCATTGTTGCCTCTTGTTTCAACTTTTGTCATAATGCTTTCTTTTTTCGCTTGTGCAAAACAATCATTGGGTAGCCATGATTCATTAAATATTGAGGACTGCAAGTACCCTGTAACCCGATCTCGTGGAAGACAAAACGAAAACAGCCAGACTTGTAAATAAAATCTTATGTGGACAACAGCATACAAAAAGAATTCTTTCAGTATCGCAGAATCATTTGTTTGCGATAGACAGTTTTAAAAAAACAAGTTCAACGACTGCTTTAACCCAATGAGTGAATTCTTCAGGTTTCCTTCCGTCCGATATGTCGGAAGCATGCGGATAATGTTGTGTTGATGAGGAAAGGGAGAGATAAAGAAAGAAATATAGTTTATACAGTGTGTTCCATAACTCATGTTCCTTTTTTTTAGTTTGGAATAGAATGAATCCATGCTTTTCTCTGTAATTTTGCTAGCACGTGAGAAAGGGGTGGGTGGATGAGTATGTAAAATTGAATAAGATTAATTACAGATACATTAGACCAACGTTTCATTCTCTTTCGAAAATTACGAAAGCGATTTTCTCTTTTTTGGAAATTAGAGTGGGTTTTCCTCCTTTTTCACTTTAATTCAGCCTCAACATTGTTTAGCATAAGCAGAAAATCACTTTCACAGTTTCCGTTGCGGTAGACAACGAAACGTTGGCCCAATATTTCTATAATTAACCGTATTCAAGTTTTACATACCTATCTCCGTCACGTGCTAGGAAAATTACAGCGAAAAACATTTATTCTTCCCAAACTTGAAAAGGAAAAGATAGCAGGAGTTATTTAACGCACTGCATGGAGAGAGAGCTAATTTAGAAAAAACGAGAGATATATAGCAACACTGTCTCTACTTCTATCTTTCTTTCTGTCTCCCTCTTCCCTTCCTCTCCATTCGCCTTCTTCGCGTGAAAGCCTTCCATTGTTCATTGTAAACGGCTAGAAATAGATGTTCCAAACCGGATCGGATGAAAACCTGAAGTGCTTAAGGTTTTCTTCCTACAAAATGTCTGTAAGACAAATCAGAAGCTTACCGGATAATGTGTAAGTAGCCTTACTCATTAATTACCTGGAGTCCCCGTGCTTGGGGCTTCAAAGGCATCCAAGGCGTCAATATCGAAAGAAACGTGGAGAGATCTTGTGTTGTTTGGATTAATAATTGCCAATGCTCTTCTTGTGACCTCCTGAATTCCGTACTGATCGACCTTCTCCATATCAAAAGCTTGAATTCCTAACTGGTCAAATATAAGCCTGCATTATGAAAAAGAGTTAAAGTGAAATTGAATTCTAAAAATATGTAGTGCTAATTTACATAAATTCATTATTGTATTAAGGGCTCTACTCGTGACAAGTCGTGACGCGAGCCAGAGCGCATTGTCGACAGAACAATAGGAAGTGTAGCAACATTTCGCATACAATGCAGATACTAGCGACACGTGTGTAAGCCCGTCGTTTTTCAATATATCGTATGTTGATCCTTCAACATTGTCACGAGACCTTATGCCAGACAAGACGACACAGTGCGTCAAATGGCACTACGAGCTTTTTTCTTTTACCATGGGCAATATACAGAGTTTCGTTTTCAGCTACATTCTGTGGACTGTCAACGATCAGACTCATGTATCGACTTGTCAGGAAGGCCCTCTGGTTAGAGAACTATGTCAAAATTGACATTTCTTCATTACAGGGACTCTATCAGAATTTCCAGTTTGATGGAATATAAAGACAAAATTAAGTGGTGATTTCACATGGTTTCCATCGATTTTTAACCGTAAAATTTTTGAAGTTGGGTGTTAGTGCTCGAGAATTTTAGGATCTAGCAGAATGCCTACTTTGTTACTAAGTATCATTTCTTTTATTCAGTTCACAAAATAGTGAACCCTATCAGCACAAACGGTTGGGCCAACAACAAAACATGTTGGCCAAACGGTTGGGACAACGTTGAAAATGTGGTTGGTGTGCTGTGTGTTTGGCCGCTTGGCCTTCCGTTTGCCAACCGACATCAACTAATGTTGGCTCATCATTAGCAAACGGATGGAAGAACGGCATTGAATATACGAATATGGTGTGAAAAGCCCCGACTATAGGTGCTTCGAATTTTTGCTGCATAATATATGACTGTGTAGTTAAGACTGGAACATTTTTTTGCTCATTTGTCTTCTTTCGGCTAAAGAAGTAGAAATGCATTTGCAGTGGTGGAACAGAGATGGACAAAATTAGGATACGAGAGGCGATGTAGCTTCAGCCCATCAATAAACGTATGGTAGGAACGTTCCATATGCTCCTGAATGTGCTGAAGTTGTAGTCTAGCACCAGTTAGGGAATCGTACCTAACCTAACCAATCAATGGTCATTAATTTTTAAATTTTCAAATGCATATTTGAAATTTAAAATTTATTTAACTTTTGTACATTACAAGTTTACATGACATTTCGACTCACAGAAGCCTAAGCTTGTGTGAGTTTTATTCTCGAATTATCATTAGTTTGTTGTTGTCCAGTTACCCATAAAAATTATTTACACAATATTACTTCTACATCATTATCTTTTAGACCTTCTAACCAACTCAAATCAAGTTTTTTTAAATCGGCTTGTTTGTATTTCCTTTCTAATGTATATAGGTGTTTTACTGTAAATTTTTGGTACAAGATAGTAAGTTTGGTTGTGTGTTGATGTTTTGTTAGTTCTGATGGTTTCTATATTCTCATTTGTGACACTTCTGGTTTCATACTCAGGAAAATAAAGGAAAAATCTCAGTTAGGATAATCGGCCACTGGTATCGAAACCAGAAGTTTCCCAATGCGAAACAAAGGCTCTATCAACAGTGATACAGCCCCTGTGTACCATTTTCTATTAATCTGAATGTACGTAATGAGCAATTAATCTAATTTATTATAATAATTTCCAATGATTACGTGTTGCAAATGATAATTAAACCTTTTGGCACGAGTGTGGACTGTAGCTAGCAGCCTGGCACTAAACCACATTTCTTAAATTAAAACCAAAAAGATCTTTGGGAACATCATATGTTGTTTGTCTTTGAGAACATGTTTTCAGTCTGTTAGTTTTGATTTTATGGGAAACTGTTTTATTTCATTTTTCATTTGTGTTTAACATTTAGTGGAAAAATGGTCAATTGGAAAAGTTACGAACTGTGCACAGAAATAGGTAATGTAAATCCCATGAAATTCATAAAATTTACCACTCACAAAGGTACATTAAGATCTTGTGAATTTGAGATCTGAAAATGCTTGGCACCATTCGATGGGGCATCCATAGAAACCCCGAAAGCAGATATTTTTAGCTTCGGGACCTAAATAGGAATGGAGAGAAGTGAGGTCAAAGTTGAAAAACCGCTTCCGTTCGGGCACGACAAAAATGTAACGAAGGCCATTGGGCCACGAACGAAGATGTTTTCCTTTTGTTGCAGGGATGGGGTAGGAGAGAAATTGTGGAAAGAGAGTCGGTCAGAGTATAGTTTGAAGGCATCGTAGCACAGGCTTCAGCAATCAGCAAGAAAATAAATTCAATGGCTGAAAGTGCATAGTGTACCATTACACCATCCGATAGACTAGCTAAGAAATCAATTTCACAAAATCTTAATGGTTTCTTGTAAGAAATAAGAGACAAAATTATCTGTACAAAACTCTTTCTTGTGGTTCGCAACATTTTTTTTTTTTTACGCGGCCAGTTTTTACTTTTGAAAATATTCGCAAAATATCTGTTTCGAGGTTTCTTTAAGTGCTCTTCCGAATGGTTCCATGCATTTCCAGCGATCTAATTCGTGATCTTTTGACTAGAGCGCCTTCAATAGCTGAAAAGGTAGACCAAAAGAAAGCTTTTTCGAACTTTGACGTCATCTCTCTCGTCATCTTTCGAATATTGCGAATGTGCGAAAAGCAAAAATAAAAAGTGGTCGCGGAAAGTGTTGTTGCATTATATTTGTGTGTGCTGTTGTGAATTAATCCATGGCGACTTCAATAGTAAATAGTGATAACTATACGGTTTGCTTCTCCCATTCGATTACATATTTCTGTTTGAATAATCTGCTACAACTGATGCCTTCTCGTTTTTGGCATCGACAGACCGACCGACAAGTAAGGAAACATAAACCAAGCTGAGCAATACCATTGTCTCGATTCTTCGAACTTTCTCCAATCCCGAGAAAAGTACCACATTCTTAAATATAAAATAGCATCAGTAAAGTCTGATATTAAGTAAGATGGTAGACCCTAAAGTTTCTCTAACCCACCCATATATAGAAAATCCTAGATAGACCTAAATGGTTAAACCTCTCGGAAAGATTGTCTAATATGACAACCCCACTTACACAAGAAATAATAATAATAATAATAATAACAATAATAATTATAATTATGTTGATTCTGAAATATGAGTTCCTCTTCACATATCTCGTGAGTTCCTCTTCACATAAACATTCAAAAATTAAATATGAAATTAGACAAAAAACAAACGGTTTATTTGTACTTTAAATTTTCTTACATTTTGTAAACGAGTAAACACGAATTTTTAACAAAATAGATTAATTTTCTATTAGCTTCTAAATGAAATCCAACTATAATTATTATTACTACTACTACAAGTTTTCATTTGAAACACGATATTAAATTTTATATGTTGAACATTCAAACTGCTTCCTTTCTTCAAATTTCACTTATTGATTTGACCATTTTGTTTATATACAATGAAAAATTTATTCCAGAAGTAAGCAAGCAAAAGATAAATAAGTAAATTAAGGAATAAAACAAAAGATTTCCCGTGATACGAGATGAAAAACTGCTGCCAGAGATGTTGGGAGATTCGCTAGCACTAAATGTTATCTTCCAGATATATCTTGTCTCTTCTCCAAACAGCTTCACCTAAAGGTCTTAAAACTAAATTCTATACTAAACTGCTTTAGTGCATTTATGTTATTGCAGCATCGTATTGTAGCGACTATAATATCACATTTGTTCATTTTATACTTATGTCAGATTCCCGTTCATTATAATTATGTATACTTCGGCTTTATAGATTTTTCTGCACTGGTCCATCAGATATATCTTATCTCTCTCTCTCTCTAAACTGCTTCAGTTCGTTGATGTTATTCCAACTTTATATTATAGCTACTGTACAAACAGATTTATGCATTTTATGCTTATCTCAGATCTCCGTTAATTTTACTAATTATATGCTTCGGCTCCTAAGAGTTTTTCTGCATCTTCGATCAATTCACCTGATACAAGATAGAAACCAGTAGCATATTGACAATGCATGGCGACGTAATCTACCTGAAGATGTATTTAGATGTGTTCGTTCTGATATACTAACTTTTTCTTGTGCATTTAATAGATTCGTCCTATTACGAAACAGAGCTAACTTCTTTTCAACTGCACACTTGAGAAGACTATTTTCCCCTAAACCGAAGATTATTATCACAGCTGCCCAATGGCACAGGTCTTGAATATGACTTCTGTCTTTGGTGACTGGGTGAATCTTTATAGCTATCTCCTGTCTTCATCTATTTTCCACTCTGTCAGTGTTAATGAGGAGACATTGCCATACTTGAGAATCGTACATCCAACCGAGATCTTCATATCTTAGACAACTGGGATATAGACTGTTCTTCCTTTCGTATCAATTCCATCTACGCCAAAGGAATTCTCTGTAAGGCTGAAGTAAAGTTGGAGACTTTTTGAAAACACGAATGGTATCAGTTGATCTTCTAATTGTGTTCGGCAGAAGCTAGGTAATGTTGATAGATGTCCCATGAGATCTCACAGTTTTTCTCCTCTTATTGTTAGGATCATATTGGTTGACGATCGACATCGATAAAAATTTTAGTGTCGTAGTAGGGCCATGCGTAGTCTGTTTTAGTTGGCTTCTCATTCTTCTCTGAGAAGCCGCTTGTTCCTGAGTCGGAAATTCATGCAGCGATTCACACATTTCCTCCTGCTCTGTTTGTGTCTTGTTTTTCTTCTCAGACAAGTAAAGATTTTTCTACATTTTCCTAAAATCTATCTTCCACATGATGGAACCAAGTGATGCATAGGCAATTCACGACTACGTGCTGTACCTGAAGATGATTCTATTTGTGTTCGCTCTGATATGTTTACTTTCCTTTGTGCGTTTAACAGGTTTGTCTAATTACGAGATGTAGCTTCTTCACCACAACGCATTTGACAAGGCGATTTTTATCTAAATCGAAGACTATATCACAGCTGCCCAATGACACAGGTCTGTCTCTGGTGACTAGGTGGATCTTCATAGCTATCCTCCTGTCTTCATCTATCTTCCACTCAATCAGTGTTAATAAAGAGACGTTTCCATACTTGAGAACCGTACATCCAACCGAGATCTTCATATCTTGGACAATTGGGATATAGACTGTTCTTCCTTTCGTATCAATTCCATCTACGCCAAAGGAATTCTCTGTAAGGCTGAAGTGAAGTTGGAGATTTTTTGAAAACGAGAATGGTATCAGTTGAGCTTGTTGGGCAGAAGCTAGGTAATGTTGCTAGATGTCCCATAAAATCTAACGGTTTTTTCTCCTCTTATTGTTAGGATCATATTGATTGACGATCGACATCGATATTTTTTTTAGTGTCGTAGTAGGGTCATGTGTAGTCTGTTTTAGTTGCCTTCTCATTCTTCTCTGAGCAAAATCAACTGTTTGTTTTTCGGTCGTGAGATGCAGGTTTGGTGATTCTTGAGGGTAGAACTGTTTACGTATGTCTCCTGATACTACTTCAGTGTTAATGAGTGTATTTCTCCTGTTTCTCATTCTATTGAGCACTGTTCTACATCTACTGTGTAGCCACCTTACACAGCGTTGGAGCCATTGTTGTAAACATGTTTTTCTGTGATGTTCACTGCTTAACATTCTCTGCTGGAAACTTGCCGAAGATACACTTTTATCTTTTTGATTAATTGGGAGAGACATAGTTGAAGATTTTTGTTGTTGTTGTTTGGAAACAGTTGCCATACTTCATTATTTTTATTTTTCTTAATTTTGGATGGTAAAGATGCGCTTTTAGACATTTTTCACTTTCTTGACTTTTTACCTACGTTCGTACTGTATCACTTTCTTTGCGCATCTGATTCTTGGAAACGGCATTTTTTATTGTTTTTGATTGAGTCTCATTGTTGCGCCTAATTTTAACGTAATGATAGTTGTAAATTAAAATGTTATGCTTTGTTGTGAGAAAGAACAATGAGGACTAAATACCAAAAAAGTTGAAATTAAAAGAGATATTTGAGGATTAATGTATTAGCGCTCGTCCGACCCACTTGCAATCTTGAACGTATTTCATTATAATGCCACATATGAGGAGCTAAGCTTCTTTTTCAATTTTTCAGGTAACTTTCAGTGTTATCAAAATTAAAATTTATTATTCTCTTGACACAGTTGCTGAACCAGTGGTCGAATTAACAAATATAAACTAGAGGGAAGAAGGATGGCATGGTTGGAACATTCTAAGAAAGTTTTAGTGATAGCTGTGAGGCCCCACGTATGTTTGTTCGACCATAGAAGCTAACAAGAACTTACTTTAATACGAACTTGAAAGTCACATTACGTATGAATTTAATTACCGAATTTCAAGTTTACATTTTAAGTAATAGCACACTAGCTTTAGTTGATACTGGACTCTAGTATTATTTTACTGGCATCAAAGTTATTTTTCTAAGAAAAACAATTTTTCCTCTTCAATAACAGAATATAATCCAACAGTGCAAATTGTGAAACTGCGATAATACAAGTAAATTATTGTACAATCTCAATTTGACCTCAATACGTTAGTAATTTTAACTAGCTTTATAAATAACAAATTTTATAATTTCATGATTTTTAGTCATAGAAATCATCATACTTTATTCATTAGCAAATGTTTGTGCGCATATGCACAGAAGAAGATAATATATTTAAAAAATACTCCATATTTAAAAATGTTATTTATCAATGTTGTATGTGAAGAAACTAATGCTATTTATTAATGTAATGTTACAAAAATATTTATACAGTATTCTGACAATATATACCTACGTAGTGTATGATTATGCATTTGTATATCTGGAAAATTTCTATTAATTTTTAACAATTTATAAAACTGATGCGAGTCAAATTTTCTTCCAAATATACCTGTGGCACTATCACAAAAGTACTTATGAGAAGGAAACCATTGTTTTAGAAATTTGAGTATGTTTCAATCATGTATTGTTATTCTTACGATGTACTAATGCTTTTTACAAAATATTTGTTTTGTAAATACAAGGTTTGTGCCAAAAGTTGCCTTACTTTCCACATTGTATTTTAGATGCTTGTATGTTGATGGAGGGAGCAAAATATTTTAGTAGTAAATTTGACTTCCACGTAACAGTGGCGTAGGTATAAAGGAAAAGAGAAATATAAAATTATGTAAAAATACAACTGTTCTGTTAAATTCTGTTGTAAAATACAACTGCCTTGCCAACTATCCTCAGCACTTGGCCCAAAGCTAGTTCAGTTGTGTCCAGAGCTGAAACGGGTCACATGGTCATTTGGGTTAAGTTTTGGACCAGGTCACCAGAACTATGCTTGGGACCGGGTGACCCGATTTCGACTCCGTGACCCTGAACGGACAGCAGAGATTTAATTATTTCCTTGTTTTGCGTCTGAACAGGGTTTCTTTCAGAGGTGAATGGACCTGCGGGTGGTATTCCACCCCAGGGCACGAGGTGTACGATGCCGAAAGCTTCCTAACAATAGTAATAACATATGGAAATAGTCTCATGTCCCCGGAAAGAAAAAAAATACCGTCAGAGATATACAAATACTCCCTCCAAAAGACTATTATCATATAATTTTTGTTTGAAGTATTAAAACAGGATGAAAGCATTACAGTCTTTTAAAACTCTCAAGAATGAAGTTTCGAGGAATCTTACAAATTACAATATTGATAGATTCAAACCACACGATTACGAACAAGTCACCTGGTTAAGATTGAGTCTCCGGGTCAATCGGATCAAGATTCGATCATCGAGTCGCCGAGTCACAGTCAGCCTAGATATTTGGGTCAAGATCGGGTTCCAGGTCATTCGAAAGTGACCCGGATCAGCTCTGATTGTGGCGGGAAAGCCAACAGTAATCCAACCGTTTCAACAATAATCTGCTGTTCGGCCAATCGTTTGTGCTGATGTGGAGGTTACCACTGCCAAAGTATTTTATCAAAGATATTTGAAAGAGTTTATTTTAGAAACGTTACATTTTATAACGAACGAATTATAATACTTAAATTTAGTTATTTCACTTATTCACTTGGTAAACTTGATAATGAATACTATCGAGTTTGGCCCTTATTGAGCTGTTGCGAATGAAATGACCGCTTTGACGCCTGATAAGAAATGCACCTCACCAACAGAACACAGGGATCGACTGAGACCACGCGTCTAACGTCGGAAAGTCTGTGTATGTCCCGCAAACAGGCTGGGGTATCCAGACAGTCAGGAGGTAGTCTATTGTATTGTTGAACAGGTTTGTATGAAAGTACACTATGGAAAACACAATTGCGAGTGATTTTTTTTATGAATTCAAACTGGGGCAGTTTGCACAGCATGCCGCGAAAAACAATAACAGTGCGTTTAGGATACGAATGGCGAATGAACGCACCATTCACCGTTGGTTTATCAATTCTCGTTCCGGTGACACAACATTGCAAATTAAGTCAAGTGCGCACCGACCAACATCATGTTCGAGTGAGCTGTTCAGGAATATAGTGGAAGCGAACCCTTGGAAAAGTGTTCGTGTCATTGCAGACGAGTTAGGCATACACCACACCACTGTCAGTTGGCGGCTCCGTGCGATCGGTAAAGTGAACAAGTTGGACTCATGGGTGCCACATGAGTTCACATCGGCGAGGTGAAAACATCACTGCAGATCGTTACAGTGCTGAACTCCATGAATGCACCACAAACTTGTCCGCAAGCATCCAGCAATGGTCAACAGACATGGTGTTTTCATGTTGAATGGCAATGTCCGCCCACGCTTCGCGCAAGGAACGGTGCAGGCTCTTCCTGATTTGAAGTATGAAACCTTTCCTCACCTGCCTCATTCCCCCGACCTTTCTCCCAATGACTACTACCTTTTCCGGCATTTCGATCACTTCTTGTCAGGGAAGATCTTCCCTGATGGTCGGCGGTTCAACACGAAGTTGAGAATTTCTTCGCATCGCAGACTTATTTTGCAACGGAATCCAAACGTTGGCTGAACGATGAAAACAGTGTGAGTTGCAGACAGCAACTACTTTGATTAACTAGGTAGTGTAGTTTCCGTTTTCTGGGCTTCGGATATAACTTACCTGGGGCGGAAATTTCATTTGCACCAATCCAACAATTTGTAAGCTAATTCATAAATTATCAGGAAATCAAAGTAGTTTAAGAATTTGGAAAAAATATGAAAACCACTGTATTTTCACAATGTTTGAACTTTAGAATATTCACAATGCTAAGCGTTCACGATAATACTCACTTCTCGTATTTATCAACGCTGCGGAGAGCAATATATGCAACATCTCTTGCCGTCAACCTGAAAAATTAAAAATATACGGTACACATATATATTATGACGTCTTATCATGTTAATATATGCTAAATACGTAATACAAAATAATTGTTTATACATTTTGTTTTAAAGTGTTAAATAAAAGTGCTATATAACTTGATAGTTTTAAAGTGCTATATAACTTGATAGTAGTCTTCGGATGATAACCCTGCATTTTTAGTGGCGCAGACGATATAGGATTCAGGGAGATGGCATCTGAAATATCAAGTTTTTAGCAATTTGATGTAGATCAAGGAGACATTAATCTGTATAGATTTGAATCGTTTTGTGAGGTGTATAGTATCAGTGATTCGAAACAAGCCAGGCATATTCCTAGATTGTAAAGAGAGAATATTTATACTGTACAACAATTTGTACAGAGAACGGAGTTTCAGTCATTATATGTAAAGGGCAATGTGTAATTTAAACGCACGACAGACTTGACATCTATAAAGTCTAGTAATGAAGTCCGTAGGACAGAAAATATAAGTAATGTAAAATCTAGAAAATAGAAAGATACACAGGAAGGTATAATTTCACATACGTACCGGAAATACGTATATATCGATTACTAGAAGTGGTTTGGGATGGTGTCCATAATCTCTTGTTACTTTAACATTATCATACAGACAGAAATACAGTACTCCTGTCATTGGTGAAATAACGGCGCTAAGATATCTTTGTACCCATAATTCCAAACATGTAGAAAATGCTTCTCGACACGAAGAAGTTGGAGAGTTATGTGCTCTGGATGATTACAAACCTTCAGGTGACAAAAAAAATGTTCACTGGTCTTGTAACATTATTTCCTGGTTATAGATGGATACAGTACATGGAAGGAAGTATTATTTCACAGAAAGAGCTCTATGTCGTAATGTCCTTTTTAAGGACCTTGTCATTAAATCATTACAATACATACAAGGTGCTCCAATCTTCTTGAACAGTCATCAGTCGGCTTGTCTTGAAAGCAGCGACCAGATTTTTTTTTAATGCAAATGTCAAGGTTAGTGGTCGAAATATTTTTCAGAAGGTTCGACATTGTTTGTTATCTTGAAAATCTCTCTTTTGGATTCAAGTTAAATATCTTAATTGGAAATGTGATGTGAATTTTGGTTAGAATTTTAAGAGAAATACAAGGGCGAAAGTCGTTTTGCGAAATATATTGTATTAATGTCGACAAGCCAGGATTGTATCTACTTGCAAACATCCTAACTATCCAACAGTAAGAGATATGACAAAGACTTTCGCCACTGTATCTCTTAAAAATAATAGCCCAAATTCATGTCTCAAAGGGAATATTTGTATGTAAAATTATTTTTTTTTTTATTTTGGATCCAAAGAGCGGAGTCCAAGATTTTAAATGTCAGCAACCTGAAAAATATTAAACCCACTCACATTAGACAATTTCATAATAAAAACAGTCTCATCACTTGTTGCTTTGAAGATAAGTGAACCATTCAAGAATTTTCCATCACGCTGCATACACTGAGTCCAGTACGTACTGTAATGATGTGATATCCTTACAAAGGATAGGAGTAAGTACATGGTTACATTACAGTACGGAGTCCTTTCTGTGAAATATTATTTTGCCACATGCTGAGTGCATCTGTATGCAGGAAGTAATGTCACAAAATGAAGAAAGAATGACTTATTACACATATTGTAACTTTCCCTTATCAAGAATCTCTGTGTTTTTGTCCTGAAGGTATGCATATTCGACGTATTGTATTTACGAGGTGTTTCCTAGATATAATCCTTTATAAAGACTACGATACTTAACATAATGGCACAATGTGTATACTGTACAGATGATTGACCAGGAATTTTTGTCACAAACACAATATTAAACGTACTACTTCCCAAACCGTTAATGAACACATACATTCCTTCCAAATGCGTACCCATAAAAACAGTCAGAAAAACTACATTTCAGTGTTATTTAGTGTAGCGTCCTTTCTATCAGGACCTTTGTGCAGTAGTGACTGCAAACTTTACCACGCTGGTTGGTGATGGAGTCTGTATATAAAACTAATAATACAATGTAGGCGTGGGGTTTTGTCTATCCTTCCGTACTTTTGTCCTTACTGACTGCAAGCTTTACCACGCCCTTTGGTGATAATAGTTTATGCGTAACGCGCTAGGATTATAATGCATTCAAGAAGTGAGCATTTTTCTTCCTGTTAGCACGTTTGTACAGTAGTGAATGCAAGCTTTCCCCATGTAGTTGGTGATAGAGTCTGAACATAAGGACAACAGTCCTATCCATGATCGAGATTTCTCCTTTCTGGAGTTTTTCCATGTTTGCCCAGAGGAATATCATCATCTAACAGCACCCGTGTTCGTAACAGTCATACTGTAATTTTGGAAATTACTCATGAGCTTTTAATATGACATGTAATGGTCTCACTTCATTACTACTGTTAATATCAGTAACATCATATGTTTGACGTCATTATTTTTATCCAGAATACTAAGAAGAAAATGTACGTGAAAAGAGCATGATTTTATAATTTAACATTATCTGTAATGTTCAAAAATGTAGTAGTCATCAAGTTTCAAAAAAGACTAGAAAATATGTACATTTTCTATGTAAATTTTTCTCAGTCTATTCATATTTTTTTGCCGAGTGATGTATTTACTTCTAATTCCTTTATATACTTTATCGCAAAAGGTTATATAATTCATATACAGTGTGATTTCAATTAGTTGTCTTCTTGGTAATTTCCTTCCGTTTGATAAACAAATGTCTGATGGTTCTAAATTTCATTTTCATGTAGAGTGCCAAAAATGATTTAATTTCATATAATTGATCTAAATATGGTAACATGCTATTCCTTGTTAAAACTGAGCATTCGCTAAATTAGATAGTCTGTTAGATTCTGCGCAATCTGTTGGTAATAAATTTGATCTCAAAGTTAGATTTAGCTTTGCTCATTGATTTGAAAATAATTATTATTAATGTGAGTTGCTACATATTTTTGTGATAGAAATAATCTGGTTTACTAGTATTGATTAGAAAATTACTAGGAATTGCATAATCAATTAACATTGATTTGAGACTCGTAAAAGAAATATGATTGCTTGTAATTTATTAGAGCATCATAAACAACAAAACTATGAGAACTGGTTAGAAATTGTTCGAATTACATTGTCACACGTAGTATTTTTGGTATTATAACGAACGTATTAACCACTGCAGAAACAAATATATGGGGCATCCATTTCCAAACAGGTCCTTGTCCAAACATTATAACTGATGGGAAATTAACAGAATCACTTGTCATTTACTTCTTATTTTTGAAAGCTAGAGCAAATGTGCAGGAAGCTATGAATATCTTACAAAGTTAAAGAAGTATTAGTTAACCTATATTTTACTTTCTTGCAAAAGAATATTAGAAAAGATAAAAACATATACAACTTTTACTGTTAATTATGATTCAGTCCTTTAATTTCTTACGATAATGAAATTATTTTGAAGACGGTTTGGAATCGCGAAATCTTACTAATGTATTAGAAAAAGATCTTAACCATTCCAAAATCTCATTTCAAACTTTTGAACAAGGACACGTTTGGAAACTGACGCCTCACATGCAAAATAATTTTGAAAACAAGTCCTGTAAGAACTATCGGTAGCACTTGTCAGTATCTTGGTTTCCCCTATTAACTTATGGTTAATTTAATATTGATGACGATAGCCAAAGTAGCAAACATGTTGATGCCACTTTAATAACACCGTTGAATGTCCCCATCTCCAAAGTTGTAATCAAAATTGTATCAATCACCAAACGTTTCAGTAACACGTTGATAACACCGCTGAATGACCACGTTCTCAAAGTTGTAATGAAAGTTATATCCAATATTAAGTAACACGTTTATAATACTGTTGAATGTCTGCCTCCT
>JAGDQP010038434.1:0-18169 GCA_022664845.1 Lepisma saccharinum
CCGGAGGGAGGAGGTGGTCTACTACTCCCACGCTGACCAGACGTGTTAGGAGAGGAGAGCTGAAGCTCTCAACTGTGATCGCTACCTCTTTATTCAGGTAGCTCCCCAATTGGCCTCACGACGCTGGGTGGACGCCACACAGGCAACACCATCTGGAGTGATGAACGGTCACCCATCCAAACACTGACCAGACCCAGAGCTGCTTGACTTCGGTGATCTTACGGGAACCAGTAGACCAGCTCGGCTAGGGCGTTGCCCGATTTATATAAATATATATATATATATATAAGATCTGTCGGTCCATACAGATATTCTGCGGCTGGATACAAGGCAAAAAGTTCTTTGTGATGTTTCAAAACATAGTCGTTGGGCTCATTGTCTTTACATTTGGGATGGTAGTGCTGGAGAGCAGTCTTGTGATTGTATTACGTCATCTGGTGCAGGAATTCTACGATGATGGTCACTTTGGTTATACCCAATTCCCCATTCAGCATCCATTATTCGTCGCAGCTACGGCGATATTGTATACTTGGTTGCTTGAAAATAGTGTTGACTTTCGACAGCGAATCGATTTTCCTCTCTCAAGAGAAATATATATATAAGGGCTTGTCCATTTGCATTGGCTTTCCATGTAAGAAATTAACTCTATTTAGAATATTTTCTGCAACCCAAATAGCAGTAGTACAAAGCGGATTACAGCATATTCCAGGATACAAAATTATAGAAATTGGTGCCCTGTAAATCCAGAACGGGTGCCAGTTTATGATCCTGATGTCGTTGAACTCGACTTATAACCCCACAACATGGTATAGAGGTCGTAAAGGCTGTGGCTTTTAAGTTGTCGATATGGTTGTGGATAGATAGACAGTCATAAGCGTTTTATGTATACGGATTTGGCTACAAAGATACTTTAACAACCCCAACGCAATCTCCTTGTTTACTCCATATGTAGGGCGAAGTTCTCTTTGTACAAACAATAATAATGATGATTCAATAAGAGAGTGAATTACAGTGGAAATATTGCATTATTCCACAAAATTCATTCTGCTAATAATTTTTTCCCCTCGAGTAAATAACAATAGTCTTTTATCGATTTTTTAAAAAATATTAGTGCTATTGTACAGTATACTAAGTACAATAAATTAATTTTAACACAGCCCAAACGTTCAATTTTTTCTTAGGACAGGCACCCAATATACTTGAGGAATCTGTCTTTTTTTCTCAACATTGTTCACAACACTGCCAACTCCATCTACTGACTATCGGATTTAAAACTATTATAACAAATATTGCCAGCGCTGAAACCGGATCACTTTTGATAATTTGGTCTGCCCCGGTCGTGTATTTCCATTTTCTAAACAGTTAATGCAATTCAAAGCGTGGTTTATGCAACTAGCCAATGAACGTCAAGTTCAAAGACTCACAACGAGAACTTTGTTCTTAAATAATGGAACTCCCATTGAGGAATGTTGTGGCCTGTAGAACACCCCGCCATATCTAGTGGTTACCGTCCCTGACTGTTGATCGTGGGTTCGATTTCCGGCTTTGCCAATGTTTTTTTTTTTTTTTTTAAAAAAAAGGAAGGTCTGGAACGGTGCCCACCCAGCATCGTGAAGCAACTGAAGAGCTGATGTGAATAAAAGACAGTGACGATAACAGTGAGAGCTTCGGCTCTCCTCTCCCAACACGTCTAGTCAGCGTGGAACTGTAGACCAACTCCTCCCTCCATAGGAGAGGTCTCATCCAGCAGTAGATTGAAATATGTCGGTATATATACAGAAAATTACAAGATTATGTATATGTATTCAGAATTGTTAGTAGAATTGTACCAACTCCGCGTTGACATTTAAAACTTGGCGCTAATTGGCTAACTGCAGAATCCACGCCCCTAGTTGCACTAACCATACAGGAAATGGAAATACGCGACCCGGTTCGAAACTTGACCAAGATGACTAGGGAACCTGCCTTCACGCAAATGACAAGATTGGCCGTGTTTCGGCTACCCAAGAATCGAATCTTGAACCGATTGAACCGGAGTGCATCCTAACTGTACTCCTCGTATCCTATTTCCTTTCCTACCGGAAGGTCAGCCATCTTATGGACTGTCCATGTAAGCTCTTCTCCTTTTCTTGTGCCCCCTTTTTGCCTCCTTTGGCGAAGGATACAGCAGGTGGATCCTTCGCGGCATCCATCTGTGTAGCGTTCAATTGTTTTGTGTGGTGACCTCGTCTTCCCCCTGTAGTTCGAATCAATCAATATTGTAATTTATGGGATTCCTTGAGAAATGGTAGTAAGTGCGAAAACTTCATTTCTGAGAGTTTTTATGCTTTATCCTATTTAATACAATAATACTTCAAACACAAAATTCTTCCAGTCTTTCGAGAGGGGCAGGGGCATTTGTACAGTTCCGGTGATATTGTTGTTCTTTCCGGAAATATGAGTCTGTTTCCATTTATCAGGGTTCGGATTTTTAAAACCTAAAATCTTCTGTAATATGCATGCATTTGTGCCCTTAAAATAGCTAATTATGACCTTAAAAACTGAAAATATGACCAATAGAATATATGTAAAATTTAAAATGATTGAAATTTACAAAATATATCAAACACAATATTAAAAGAAAAATATGTTGCATACATTTTCATTCATACACGCACGAATTATATTTGGGAAGAAGCATGCTTCTCTGAAATAAAGAATCAGTAAAAATGAAACTTACACAAACATCTTCTGACTCTCATAAAAATGTTTGAAAACTAAACTCAAAAAAGAAATCCCCCGTTTAGATAAGTTTGCGAAACAAGCTGGAATTTTTTAAGCACTGGAAGTACTGTGCTGAACTGGAAAATATGCTTTTATTCCATGTTTTTGGGCCATAATATGCGCTAAACCGAAAATATAGTAGAAATATGCATTTATATGACCAATCAAAACACTGTTATTGATTTGAAAACACCAAGAAACATGCTTAAAATAACTTAACAAACAAAAAACCAACCCCTGGAAAAATATGATATGTCATAAAATAAAAGCCTTAATTATTACTATTGCTAGGAACTGTCGGCGTTGTATTTCTCGTGCACTGGGGGGAGGGGTAACACTCCCGTTCCCCTCTAAAAAGCACTGTTCAAACGCAACACTCTATGATAAAAGAGAATGAAATCTCTGTTTTGCTCTTCGGCTCACCGTCAGACCAGGCCCAAAGCATAGACCCAATGAGCGATGACCTATTTCAGCTCTCAATACAGCAAATAGGTTATATTGGATCTCCATGGCTTAAATATGATTTATAAATACTATAAAATGGACTGAAATTTCAATTAACGAAAATATAGCTGGAGGAAAAAAGATGTGTAAGGAATCTGAATACTGACCAAATGTTTTTATGTGTTCTTTTGTTACTAATACACTTTTTAAGTTTCACAGCTTTGAAACACGCATTCGCAACATTTCATCTTAATTCACTGTCTTGTTAATTATGTTCGGAGCGTTATATCGTGATTCTCGTTGTATTACACGCATTCAATAAGTACATCACAAGCTGAAATTTTACTCCAAAAATTCTAACGGGACTATTTTGCTGTTCGATTTTCTTAATTTTTTCATTGGGGTAATTTGCCATACGAGTGTATTCTGAAGAGAGAATTTGTCCAAATAATATGAATTCACTATGGATCCTCACAGCCAAGGCTTTATTCATGCTCCTGACTACTACATTACTAGGGCTCTTATTCCTGCTAACATAACTACTGTAATATATATTTTCGTTTCAGTCATTTCTTAATCAAATGTGCGTATCCTATTGGACCTAAAAGCTGCTAAAATGAGTTAAGATCTTAAAAGAGTCTAAACTGAACATTTCAGAAGAATAGGTTTGCTATTAAGAATGACTAATCTCGTAGATAATATTCTTTATTAAATTACCCAGGCTATTTTTAAAATGAGAGATCCTATATACATGAGCAAATCCCGATAGATAGCTGAAGTGCTCTAAATCTGTGTACACCCTCGTATAGGCAGTGGAGACTACAATAACTTACGTAGAAACGTAAACAGAAGCTAATAAATTAAACAAGAGCATCCTAGTTTAATTTATTTTCTAATTAGAGCTAGAAGCATCCAAAGAAGAAAAAGCAAATTGACGAAAAGATATTTTATTCTTTCATAAAAGAAGAACTCGATCTGATGGTATAAAGATTTTTTTTTAGTGTCTAAACATTCAAATATAATTTCTTTGGAGAAGGAATTTATTTGAAAGTGATTTTTACTTTATTTTATTTAGAGGGCAAAGAAGGACTTTGGGCTATTCTTTATTAACAAATTAAATTGGGTTATCAATTTTATATTCATCCTTGGCTTCTTATTTCCTGGTCCCCATATCCTATGACATTTCTGGAGTTGGTAATTCCTGCGTATGACACATACAAAATACATTGACAAAGCATTCAAATATTCAGCTGAAGAAGTGGGAATAAAGTGAAAATCTATCATAGTATTTTTTTTCGCATTGTGCTAGTCATCGGTGTGACTAGTCCCCGCCCAACGGTTATGCCCTCGCTTTAGGGAAGAGTTTATATGAATTAGGGATTTTTGGGGAGGGAATGGTTGGTCTAAGGATGGAAAAATTATCTTTATTAATATTTTATTTCAATATATCTATGATCAGGACGTTACAAGCATTGCTTATAACCATGTTGTTAGAGTAATCAGTTGATGATGTGATGGAGAATGCAAATGAGATGCGATACACATCAAGACACATTGGTTACAATGGGACGAATGAATGTTTCTTCTTGATCCAGGGGCGACTCTAGATCTTGATGAAAGACAGGTTAGCCCAACATTTAAAATTGATGATCACTGTGCAAAGGTGAGCTTGAAAAGTGAAGATGATATGAATGATTATGATTTATGGATTTATGTGTTGGTGGACGGTGCTACAGAAAAGAAAACACAAGGACGGGAAAAAATTTGCATGGACTTCGAGATTAAAGATGTTTTTGGCTGCGAGGCGGATTTTGTTGATAATGGCTGCTCGGATGCATAAAGGTTGGGGAATGGATGTAATTCAATGCATAGTTCAATGGATAAAGGTTGGGGAATGTAATGGCCATGAACTGTATAAGCTGCTCAGCTGTGGGAGGTGGTAGTTCTTGATGGTGTTGTTCAACTGCTGGATCAGGTTCTAGTAGATGTAGAGGAGCAAGAGGCAAATTGTTTTCTGGTGTAGGGTCAGACTTTCCTTTACATTTGTATGAGTAAGTTGGATATTGTTGCTGACATTGATGGCATTTCGATGGATTTTGGAGATTTGTGCAGTTTCGTGTTGGATGATTTTCTGAATAGTATCCACAGATTGGATGCTCTTTACCTTTGATGACTACTGATAACAGGTTTTTCGTTTTGGCGGTGGCGGTTGCTTGATGTGAGGTTCATTGAAAGGTGCAATATGAGCGTTTTTGCCAAAGACCTCAAAACTTTGCCTATTGTGAATTGTTTTTGCGAAGTCTCTGTCCGGTGACTTTATGATTATCTCATTCCTTGTAGAAGTAATTTCACTGATGGTATCTCTATGAACATATTTTAGAAGTTGTTGTAGAAGTAATTTTGGTGTCTGGTACTTGGTGTAGAAGTTTGTGAGCAGAAGGGCGTAATTTGGATGATCTAGTAATGCGATGCAGCAAGTTGATCGTCAGATGTATGTATGATTTCCATGTCCTCAGAGTCAGATCCGGAAGGACTTAACGTATGAATCCTTTTCGTGGGAGGTGAAGCAGATGATTGAGAATGTCTTTGAGGTGGCGATCTGGAGCGATGACTGGATGAAGATAATTGATCAGAGCTACGTGAGTGTTTCTTGGTTCTACCTAGTGACGTCATTTTAGGAGTAACTGTGGAAGTTGTTTTCTGAACATTAGATGGCCTTTGATGTTGACCTGTTGCGTGGTGCTTAGTTGTTTTTGGCATGTTGAAGAAATTAACAGTGATGTAGAGTGAGTGATGAAGAAAATATGTTCAGTCTGTGTACAATGACTGCAAAATTTATGCCATACTAACTCGCACCCTCCGACACTGAAAAAGGCCTTCAGCTCTATATCGTGATTGTATATGTACTGGTCTCCCTCGTGCGTCTGCTACACGAGATCCTCGGTTGTACATTAACAAGTCATAGCTAGGCTAGGTTTGAGTTCTCTATATCATAGTATTTTTTACTAGCCTGAAATGACTAGTACCCCCAAAGGACTACACCCTTTATGTGAGAAGAGGAAGTGGTGCAACAGGAGTTGACATGGGAAGGTCGATAGGCTAAGAGTTTGGGATTATGTAACTTTATTTATGTCATCTGGGATTATTATGAGTTTTCCTCATAAGTCATAATCATATAACTAGGTACGGATACGTATCGAATAAACAATAATAATTATAATCAGTAGATATACAATATATATATATATATATATATATAAAGTGATAGTGATGTGATGAAGGTGAGGTGCATTAGACAAGACAACACGTTGGCACAATTAAGACAAGTGAGTGATAATCTTCTGATCTAGGAGCGACTCTAGATCTAAATGTGGACAGATGAGCCCTAGCGTTCAAGATGGGTGACTGTGCGGCATATGAAGGTGCAATGATGTGAGGGATGTTAAGCCTTAAGTACTTAAGGCTACTATGCGTGGTATTTCAAGGTGGTCGGGTAGTATAGTATATTGATAAAGTGTGAAAAGAAGTGAGAGTGATGAAGTTGGGATATGTGTGTAGTTGGGGTGTTATGATGTACGTGGGTGTGTATAATGTCTTCTAGTAGTGGGTGTTCTGTCTCAAAGCGCTGTGAGATGTATTTCAGGCTGAGTGTTTCAAGGTGAAGCGGAAGATGGGGAAAAGGTGATTCGATCGTATAGTTCTCGGGTAGGACTGGGTAGTTTGACTCTGTAAGCGATCCTTAGAGCGTGGCGTTCCATAATTTGTAGTTTATGGTAGATGTATGTGTCTGCTGCAAGCCAAGCTATGTGTCCACACTTGAGAATCGCTGGATGGAATGTTTTATAGGTGTTTATGACTGTTTGTGGTTTTAGTCCCCATGTAGTTCCAGTAAGGCGTTTTCAGAGATTTAGGCGGTTTGTAGCTTTGTCTATAATTTTTTTTAAGTGTGGACGCCATGTTAGATGTTGGTCAAAGATGATTTCTAGATATATGACATGTTTAGAAGGATTTATGGGTTGGTTTTGTACAGTCAGGAATAGTTTTGATGGGTTTCGGAGGGCTCGTGAACGACGTTTACGAGGAAAGAAGACTATTGCCTGGGATTTAGTGGAGTTAATGGATAATCCCCACTTACTACACAAGTTAGTGAATGTGTTGATGGCATCGTTCATGGTTCTGTTTATATGTGGCATGGTTTTGCTGAGTGCTAGAAAGGCGGTGTCGTCTGCGTATAGGAATATGTGGATGTTATTAGGAATTTGAGGAAGGTCAGCAACGAAGAGAAGATAAAGTAGTGGGGAGAGAGCAAATCCTTGTTGAACACCACAGTGAAGGAAAATAGGATGTGATGTACTGGAGTTGATAGTGACATAGGTGAGGCGGTTCGTGAGGAAGTTGAATACATAGCGGATGTAGTTGATATGAAGACGTAATAGCGGAATTTGTGTATTAGGGCTTTGTGCTAGACTTTATCAAATGCTTTTTCGAAGTCAAACAGGACTAAGCAAGAAGGTTTGGAAGTATTATAGTGATTGACTATCATGTTGCTAAGTCGAAGGAGCTGATCATTAACGCTAAAGGAAGGACGGAAGCCTGGTTGGTGTAGGGGTAGAAGGTTGTGGTATTCCAGGTGGGTATGGGGCCGGGTGACTAAGATTTTCTCTAGGATTTTGCTAAATGTGGAGGATAGTTGAATGGGTCGGTACGAGGAGACAGTATGAGTAGGTTACTGAGGTTTGCGGAACATGAGTGTTTGAGTTTTCCAATGTAATGGGATGTATCCTGTGCCTAAGATAAAGGTGTATATATGAGCGAGAAGTTGTATGAGGAAACTAGGAGCTTCTTTGAAGTGTCTATAGGTAATTTTGTCGGGTCCTGAAGCAGATTGACGTTTGCGTGCGAGCGTGTGTATGATTTCTTCGGGTGTGATTAGTGTAGTAAGTGGGTATTCAGGAAGTGGATGATCAGAGTTTGATTGAAGGTGAGGGCAGTGGATGTCAAGATGATCTGCGGGGTGTCTTCGAAAAGGGTTGAAAGGTATTGTGGGGGTGAAGATGGTTTGAAGATAATCTGCAAAAACATCAGCTTTTTCTTTGTCTGTATGAATGGCTTCGTTTTCTTGAACTAGAAGATTCACCTGTAAGTGTGTTGAAGCGTTTCCAGTATTTGGATGGGTGAGAGGCAGATGCCAGATTATTACATGTTTTGATCCATTGCCGTAGTTTATATGCTTTAATGTAGTGGTGTACTGCTCTTTGGAGTTGTCTATGAAGTCTTAGCGATTCAGGATTTTGTGTGCGTTGATAGTCTCGGTAAAGATTTATAGAGCGGCGTATTAATGGTAGGTATTTTGGAGGTAAATTAAGTCTAAACGGGTGTGTAGTAGAGGTTGGTATGTGACTGTCTGATGCTTGTTTGATTGTAGTGGTGATATGGTCTAAGGTGGAGTATTGTTCGTCTTCTGTGATAGGTAGTGTACAGTCTGTGGGTTGTTCTTCTATATGTTCCCTGTAGCCAGCCCAGTTCTCTCTGCCAAATCGAAGTACTTGGCGCGGGATTATGAGTGTGGTTGGGTTTAGTCTGGGGATCAAGAACGTCCAAATGGCTATTGAGGAGTAGATTGGATGAAGTTATAACTATGTCCGGTGTTGTGTTTGAGATTGGTCTTGTGTGTTTAGGTATCCCGTGGATAGTACCGATTGTTTGCTGACTGATGAAGTTATGGAAGTCGGTTTTGGCTCTGTCGAATCTGCTATGGATGTCTATGTCAGCCTTGATTATGTAGTATCAAAAAATAATTAGAGATGTACCGGTATGTGAAGAAATTTGTTGGCATTGGGTGGCCTGGGCGAATGTAGATAGTTGCTAAAGTAAATATATCTTTGGTTGAAGTATAATGAAGTGATGAGGTGTTCCGGTAGGTTAGATGGAGGAGGTGTGTATTGACGAAATGATATATGAGGGGAAAAACCTATAGCGACTCCCCCATTAGCTCTTAAGGCTGGTGGTTTGTTTTCGTTTCTGAGTTGGGTATATCCAGAAATTTTACATTGAAGTTTAGAGCTGAGATACGTTTCATTTAATAGGAAAGCATTGATATGTTCTTCAAGCAGTAGAGATGAGAAAAGAGGTTTATGTGCTGGTAAGGAACGGATGTTGAGAAACAGATATGATAGCGCCATGAGGAGAAATGAATACAGGAAGGTTGTTTATGTTATATTATACAGCTGTTTCTTATCCGTATGCATGTGCATAAAAGTATGCGTATGGGCCTGAATATGTCGCAGTGAAGTTGACGTTGGGTATGGCCTTTGATGCGTATTGCATTTGCTGTAGAATGTAATGGCGTTGGAAAGGATGAATATTCTGCAGTGTGACTGTGAGAAAGGTCTGAAATTGTTCAATAGGAATGGGTTGATGCACAGATGTTACAGGAGTTGTGAACTGAGTTTGGTTTCTGGAGTGTGTATTGGTACAATCAGTTCTCGTTTTGCTGGATATGGTTCTGGTTGAGCTTTACATTTATAGCTAAAAGTTATGTGATGATCACCGCAAGTGTTGCATGTGGGAGACTGTTGAAGGTTCGGGCAAGTTTTCGTTGAATGGTTACCGGTGCAGAAGCCACATTTCAATGTATTTGTGCATTTTGAGGGAGGATGGGCCTTGTACAATTGACATTTCTTGCATCTGATAGGTAGCGGTGGAGGTGAATGTGAGGGTTCGACTCGATACCGTCTCCTATAGATGTGGGCACCGTGTGAAAGCAGATCGTCTATGGTCTCTTGATCTGGCGTGAGAACCCTAACCATGTAAGTAGCTTGACCTGTTTTTGTTTTTATGCGTAGGCATTTATGAATTGAATGACCCTCGTGTTTCTATTTCGTCATCTGTGAGTGTTGGTTCAACTCCTCTGATTACTACGGATAGTGTAGGCGGATTAAGAGGTGGTGGTAGCTGTTTAAAAGGTTTCTTGTCAAGGGCGTAAGGCGTGTCATGTTTGCATTTTTACCAAAGATATCAAAACTGTGGCGATTTCTGATTTCGCTAGCAAAATTGATGTCTGGTGATTTGATAATTTGCGTAATGGAGTCACGAGGTAGATATTTGGTAACTTGCTGAAATAGGACTGTTCGATTCTGAAACTCTACCATAGTAACGTGCCCTAACGATACTCATGGAACTAGTAACATTAAACATTTGTATAATAGTATATCAATTTCATATAAAGCATTAAATCAAACTCACATAAAACCTTTCACACTACTTTTTAGTTTTTACATTAATAATACATTTTAATCATATGATAAAGAACAAATCTTTCATTCAGTTTAAGCAAATACTCATCTTGCAACCGATAACAATTATATGATGCTATCTATTAATCAAAATTGCAACACTTTTCCTTACAAGGCAAAATAGGCTAATACCATTTCCATAAAACAAGGTACCCCTCTTCTTCTTCTTCTTGGATGCTAGACCACATACCTTTTGTTATTTTCCCCTTTCTCATGATCTGTCTTAGCCCACCACCAGCCCTGTCTGTCACTTCGAATCTGCTCATGTGGGAACGGTTACCGGAATCTGATTATAATGATTAGTCTTGCTTGGCTTTCATGCAATCTTTGTACAGTATTAACTAACTCTATGGCTTATGGAACTCGCAAGTTCATCGCCGCAGTAACACTTCATAATATTTTGTAGCTGCTTTAATTGCATGAGGAACATTTTAATTATCTGTGAGCGGTCCTGATAATCATCCAACCCGTACTTCCATAGTTTGTTTATTTTTTCAGTTGTTTACAACTCAAACTATCTTTCCACAGTGGTCAGGGATATCTTTTATCCGCCTTCAGAACAGAACTGAACGGGCACGAAGTTCGAGTCCAACAGCCGGTCATCCTTACTGAAGAATTTCCACAGACTTACCGGGTAAATGCCGGGATGATATTCGGACAAATACCCTGACCAACACCTTCCGTTTTCCTTTTCTCTGAAGGGTGCTCACCGAGAAACGGCACCTTTCCGTCAGGTTTTGTGACGTGCTCAGTCCTTAGAAACCTCAAGTTAACACTAAAACAATGCTGTTGTTTCTTATTTGTTTGATTTTTGTCTTTGTTTGGTTTGTTTATGTTTGACGTTAAAAGAATTTCTATTAACAACTAAACGATCGGAGATCTTCTAAGTTCGTGGCCTACAGTTTTTAGTGAAGTGGGCGTCGAACTACTCCGATCAATGGATCCTCACGGGATTTGAATCCCTCAACACAAGCACAGAAAGCAAGCCTTCTAACCCCCCACTTTCTCCAGCCAATCAGGGGTCTGCTCTTGTTCTTACGTTTTAAGCAATAAAAAGCCTCCTTACAAAAGGTTTCACGGATGTTAAAAGCAATTGGACTATCTAACGATTTAGATAGATGTGTTCTCTCTCGTATCACGGACAAAGATGAAGAAAGCAGTGAAAGAAAAAGACAGGAACACGAGAAACCAGAAGTCAAGTTACGTTAGCTTGAAATTTCGTTTGGCAGGGCCAACAACGGCGCTTCCCCCAGGATCTCTACCGTTTTCACTCGTTACACGAAGACGAGTTTATTACATCATAATCCCGTGCACAAACTGGCGACACATACACAGGAGAGCCAATTGCTGGAAAAGAGAGACAGAGAGAAAATCTGCTAAAGAAAAATCGATAACCTTACTCTCTCTTTCTCTCTACTGTTCCTTCTTTCTTCCTCTCTTGTTTCGATCCTCCCTCCGCCCCCAGGATTCACCCCTTCCTCTCCCCCTCCCTAACTCTTCAAGTGACACATTTAATTAAGCAAAGAGTAGTTTCCCCCAACGCGAACCCTAGTGGCAGTGTCTCGTACTACAATGGCTCCTGTGGCCACGTCGGTACGCGCCTTTAGCATTCATCTCCCACCCCCACCCCCACCCCCACCCTCCGGGTTCTTCCATTATGCTAAATGAACGGGGCTAACCATAACGGATCTTGGTCTGCTATAAAACTCAATATACCATCACGAATAAATACGCAATGCAGAGTTGTGCGTGTGAGTATGGGAAAGAAGAACACCACATATATATACGGGGGTTGTTAGAACCTCTTGGAGTGGGGGGATGGCAGCAGATGAATGTGAGAGAAAGTGACACATCTTCCCGTCCATCTTTTTCATCACCACTGGAATACTACATAACATTCCCTTCCCCGCTAAAAACAGCAGAGGAATATTATAGAATTAAAACAAATGAGAATCGTTAAGTAAAAAGATTAAAAAGGAAAGAAATCCGAAATACAAAAGAGTAAATTAGTGATATATTCATTGAAAAGATAAAATATGAACTAACGAAATTCGCATCACATCCATGTACAATTTTCGTATTTCTTTTAAACTAGAAAATAACTACATTTAGATATTTTTCTTTAAAAAAAAAAATAAACAGATTGGTTTTACGGTGGTGTTTTGGTGGTAATTATTTGGTTTGTGGTTATTTATCGCTTTTGAAATATACTTGTTCTACAACACGTTTCCCAGGCGCAAAACATGAATCGTAAAACCGAGCCCATAAACTGAACGAGGACTACCAACTGCTTGCAGAATGAAGGGTGGATGTAGGGTGTCGGATCGGAAATGAAGGGGAGACATACCAAGTTAATGGACCAGTACACTGGCTCCCTCAAAGATACATCAAAGTTGCTAAACTGTTTGGGAAATGATCGACATTTACGTGATAGTAACCGTAATATACACACTAAATGAATGAAATTTCACTAACATGTATCATAGAACTAGAGTTTGTTTCTATCACTAAGTGATCGCGGGGCCCTCAGATTACAAATAATACACACAAGTACATGGAAAACTCTCAAATAGTCCAATAAATGAAATATAGTCTCATTCATATCCCTTGGAAAGAACAAAAGTGCCCTTCGGGAGGCGTACAAATATACTTCAGAATAGCAGATCTCACTATACGAGTTTTTCTTCATAGTAATTGTTGTTTTATCCATCAGTATTGTGCAGAAAAGTTTCTCAATTATTCTTAACGTGTTCATCACCCCTGCCATTTTTGGTACGTACTTTCCATTGATTTACTCTTGTCTTATGTCTCTCAGAAGTGGATTTTTTTAAACTTCTGTTTTCACCTAGTTCATCTACATGTTTATTTTGATACGTTATGTTCTCTTAAAATGTAATATTATATTCACGGTCAATGTATTTTGCTGTGGATATATTGTATTTTATATAGTAATGCAGTATGTTCATATATGTGAAGGAATTTCAAATTTACAAAATTCTAAACAAGACAAATTACGTTTGAAAGAACTTGAAAATCTCACTTCTGAAAGGGTAAATCTCCCCGGTATTGGCACTCCCAATATTAAAATAATAATAATAATAATAAGGTTGCAAATAATTTGAAATAACTAATATTGTTCCCGACACGTTCCTTATTGTTTCTCGAATAACTTCTGCACGCGGAACACATCATCTTTGTTATGCGTCGTGATTAAAGTGATAATTTCAAGATGGTTTTCTTAAGTTACAAAATAAACCTATGAAATCTAAGCAAAAAGAACTATGGTTTTCCTTCTTAAACTACTAGAAAGATGATTAGAGACCCCTTAGCATGTATCATTATGTAAGTATTCAAACCAGTTAATGCTACTAGGGGGTACCAATAACTGGTATGTCATTTTCCCACAGTGCTAATTTATTTGGCATGTGGGCAAATAATTAGCACTTTTTTTTAACAGATCTTTAACATAGACATTCTAACGTAAAGATATGACAGTACGATCGCTAGTATTTTCACGTAGCTTCACAGGAACAAATATTTGGCAGGGGTGCCAACTACTGATCTCAGCAGTGCGAAAAACGGGTATACGTCTTCAGGTCTCAAAAATGTATAGTGAAGGTAAGGGCCTATAACTGGGAATGAAGGGTGCCAACTTTTTATATCGTTTACAAACTTGTAAGATAAATAAGTGGGGCGGAAAGCAATCGGCGTACTGTGCTACCGCCAACATCGGGAATGATCTGCTTAGGATTAACTATAGCTGTGACGCCCAACCTACGACCCGCAGGCCAGATCCGACCCGCCACATATATTGCATTTGTTTACCATAAACATGTCGAAGAAAGATTTTATTTTATATTTCCTTCTTAGTCTATATATGAAATTAACTTTTCTCAACCCATACTAATAACATAACATTATGTTAAAAATTGTAAGTACAAAAAAACAAACTATTTTAACCAGATAGCCCTAATAGTTCTTGAGTTGAAAATTGTTGACAGACGAATGGTCATTTGGCCATTCCCCGACAGTTGAAGAATTCTGACACTTCTAAGCTTGAAACACTGTGCAGTGCATAATAGTCAGTCAGCTCGTGATATAAATAATACTCGAAGAAGAGACTTCGTAGTGTGCTGAATCTCTGTGATGATTTATGAGTTGGTGTGTTGTATTTGTGAAGGACCAGAATCGGTTCTTAATTTTTTATGAATAATTGTTGATCATGCAGTTCGAAGTCATTTCATACTATCAATGTGTCTTGTGTGTGCGCAGGTAGTTTCATTTCCCTTAGTCAAAGGTACAAACTCAAGAATTGATGTATTTCTAATATTAGGTATTTTGGGGCAATACCGACACTACCTTATGGGGTACTTCCGACTCGTTCACCAATAATATATTTCTATATTTTCTTGATAACAATCTATGTGACACTCTTCGTGTAAATTACAAAGATGTCTCTCTTTATTTTGCATACTAAACATGGTTCATAACTGCTCCTAAAAGACTTTGAAATATTCTAGGAGCAAAAAGAAGATGGCTTCAGCTCTTGATGCGGTATGAAATGTAATAGAATGAGTCTTGCTACAGCTGCAAAAGCATCTCACGTTCCTCTATACACGTTGCAGGACAACTGAAGAGAAAGAAAAACAAGATTTGTGTGTGTGTGTGTGTGTGGGGAGTCAAACTTGGACTCGCTTGAAAAAGAAGGTGAGCTTAGCAGGAATTCTTTGGTATTTGAAGTTTGAACTAACAAATAGATTTGAAACTTTTGAAATTAACCCAGTAATAAAATCCCTGAGAGTCAGATGTTCATTATGAAACTCTGAAGGAACCATCAACATCAAAAGATAATTTGAATTGATTCTTTATCGAATATTCCAACCTTTGTTTGACTTTTTTTTTTCTTACAGGTAACAAGGAAAGCTAGCGATGCGATAACATTTCTTTCACTTTATATTCTCTTTAAAATAATTTCATTTTCGGATAATGTCAGATGACATTTCCACATGCAATATCAATTCATCCTAAAGTGTTACTGAGTGCATAGTGATAATTGTCGAATGTATTTTCATTTGGTGTCCCAAGTGCTTCAATAAAGTGTCGGAATTCCCATGTACTTGGGTAATCCCGACACTTTGCACTAAAATTTCATTTAAACACCATCAGTTACCGGAGTATTCAGATGTGTAGAGTGAAACATCGATCAAATGAAAGAAGAGACAACAGGCTTTATAACGACGTGCAGAAATTTCATCTCAATGTTTTCTAAGATACGAAAAATGCTTAGCGTGTCGTAAAAAAAACAAATGAACAAACAAGACGTCCCACTTCTGGTGGTACTGAAGCGTAAAAGGAATAAAATATACAAGGATGAACGGAGGAGGTTAAACTTCTCTTTGAAGGACATCACGAGGACACTCATGGTGATGATAATAACATTTTTTTCCTCTACGGATTTTCCTCTTAAATACTTTGTAATGATATATTTACAGAGCAATCATCAAGTGTTATTGATACACCAAGAACAAACAGGCCACTGTTCCATATTAGAGCCATATTCGCACGGCCACAAAAGCAAACAGAAGCTATTTAATAGGGAGGACACTTACGAGCTGGTTGTGCTTTACTGCATGTGTGTAAAACAAGGACCTATAAACAAGCTTAAACATTTATTACACGATGTACCTTTTTGACTTTGGTGTTTTGTGTATACCCAAAGGGACCAGCACAACTAATAGAGGGTAACTCATGAATTTCTGGAAGAGTGACTCAATAGGGGCGGATGGGGAAAGAGAGTTAGTGTAGGGGCTGGATTGGCTCCTCTGATATAATAACAACAGGGTGATGATAATGGTAGTCCTTTATAAATTTAAAAAAATATAAAATAAAAGAGCGAAAAAATACATTGCCCTCAATTTTACGCATCTCTTATCGAAGCATATAGTGATTCTAATCTGTGGGAACCAGCGTTTTAAATCCCGCGAGAGAAGTGCTGAAGTGCCAGAGAAGGGAGAGAATTCGCGGCAGAAAGGGAAAGCCATTGGGATGGGGGGTGAGAGGGGGTGGGGAAAAGGGTCATTTTGGCGGAACACATGGAGTCATGGGCCGCTATATGAATAATGAATGATCGAACAAGTACACACATACATATATCTACACACAGACAAACACACACGCACGACGTATATATATATATGTACGTATCTTCTCTTCAGTCCTCACACTCCTCCTTTTCCCCCCCCCCCCTTCCCCCCAACAACGAGCATCTATATACACTCACTCTTGAAGCACGCAGTCGCGGCCGGATAAATCGATTTATCCCCCTACCCTTTACCTTATTCGCCATCCCATCTTTTTGGGGGCTGTAATTCCGAAAAGCTCCGCACTTCTCTGTTCATTTCAATACCGTGGCGACTTCCTGCTATAACCGTGATGCTCCGCTTTCGTACTAACTTCTCTCCCTCCCCCGAACCCGCCAGCCAGAACCCTCATCTTGATCATCACTTTGTCAGGTTATTTAATTCATTATGATAGAAGCACTTCCAAAGTAATTAGGAGATTTTCCTTCTTAAGGCCATCTCTAAAGCCGAACAGAAGTCCTCTCTCTCTCTCTCTATCTCTCTCTCTCTCTCTCTCTGTCTCTCTCCGTATTTATCTATATAATCTAACTATCCATCTATCTATCCTTCAATAGGGTGTCTACAAAATATACGAAAAATTTTAATAATATTAAATAGAAGATGAAATACTGGCATCTCTATGTTATTTATTTAGAAAGCTTGTACGTCGCAATGAATCTGTGAGGTACGTATTGCCACCTATTGCCGTCCCGCAGAACTAAATACTCTAATAAACTACTATAATCCGTGTTGAGAATACAGTTAAGCATAAAAGACCCTGCAAAACCACCCCTTTTTCGATTCTCCGCTTCCTGTATTGGTTACGAGTGTTGGACGGCTAGCCGGGAAACCCGGGTTCAGTTCCCACCAATCTCTCAAGATTTTATATCCTTTTTTCAAAGATCCTTTTTTCTTTATATATATTTATATAACTTCACTTTTGCTTCCATTTGCATTTTTATTGTACAGAATTCATGCTAATGGGTTCATTAAAGTCAGGTTAGATTCTGTTTTTCATTATATAGCTAGCTAACACTAAAGATTACATAGCTAGCTAACAGATGGCACTAGCTATCTTATTTCCAAGGATTCATTATGACGTGCTAGCTCTCGTTATTTATTGGTCATTAAAAATACATTTTCAAGTTTTGTTTGTGTGTTTCAGAATATCCATGCTGTCTGATAATGCAACATGGCAGATCATTACTACTAAAATAGCCCCAAAAGAAGTGAAATAGCTACAATGTGGAAAAGTGTACAGTACTTAAATATTAAAACTGGGACCAAGCAAAGTGCGTTCTAAAATAAGGAAGAGATACAAATAAAAAAAATAACATTCACTGATTAATGACCTGAATAATAATAATAGTCAGTAGACTGATGTTGGAACATGCTATTACCTGAAATTTACAGTGTGCCTCGAGTAATGAATTTCAAAACGGAACACATTAGGTTTAATAAATGTTTACTTCTGAATCCACAATACCGACGTGAATGAATACACTCTCCGATTGGTTGGGTGGAACCAATGTTACTAAGTTTTCAAGA
>JAGDQP010038435.1:5385-18169 GCA_022664845.1 Lepisma saccharinum
CCCCTCACTTTCTTTTTGTTATATTTCGGAAACGGTGAGGGGGCAAATGATTTTTTTTCTGGGCAAGCGAAGCACAATCGAACGGTAAAAATAAATTTTGAATTTGAAGAGATGGGGGCAAGCCCCTCCACTTTGAACTCACTATATTTCGAAAACCGTGAGGGAACAAACGATTTTTTTTTCGGGACAAACTATTACAAACGAAGCATAAGCAAATGGCAAAAATAAATTTTGAATTTGGAGATGTGGCGGGCTGCCGTTTCACCAGCCCCCCACTTAATTTTTGTTATATTTCGGAAGTGACGAGGGGATAAACAAAACCTTTTTCGGGACAAACGGGGACAAACGATTGGGAAAGAAATATTTTGTTTTTAGAACTGGGGGCTGGTGAAATAGACCTATTTCTTTAGAGGAGTACGAATAGGTGTCTTATGCCCGTGCTCTAATATACATGTTACAGAGGAAAGTCAGAAAAATTGTGAATAATTGTTTTCCGGTAGATCTATATTATTTTAATTCATTGAATTTTAATTTGAATCTTTAACGCTAAGTAACAACGAAGTAGGAGGACCACTAACACTAAATAAACCAGAGTAGGAGGACCACTAACACTAAGGAATGGTTTCTGAATAATGCAGGAATAATAATTCTCGGGTGACCTCCAAAGGGGGTCAAGTCACAAAACTCCATCTCTGAGTTTTAAGTCTCACTTGAAAGAGGAAAAAGTATCTACATGTGTATATAGGGGCAAAGTCAAATTCAAAATTTTACCAAAGTTATGAACTTGTGTATTCCGAGGTATCTCAAGGAATCACAGTATGATTTGAACTCCCAATTCCATTTTCCCAAAACATGTATTTTTTGACTTAACACCCATTGCACAAGCACCCGAGAATTCCGTTCAGGGCAACTGTCTCCTAGATCGGCATCCTCTGTTGAGTGTTAATTAATGTATATTCAAATACATAGAAAATGCTTCGTGGCTACATTTTCTACATTCAATATTTTGCATAATATTACCAAACACTTGATGGAAACATGGTTTGTTTAAAACGAAGCTTCCATAATATGTTGTTTTTCACATATCTTGATACTAAATTATACAAGGTTCCAACTTCAAAAAGAAAATCCATCTATCATTTTCAATGCATGTGAGTGTACATCAAGATTTCTTAGTTACCGTAACAACAGAGAGGAAGAGAGCTGTTGATATTACTACCTCGTAATTATTGATACAATTTTATTTATACTTCCGCGTAGATGAAAATATAATCTGCTGTGTAGCAGAATTCGGCTGAGAAACATCTCACATATATTCATGACACCAGAACAAGAAAATATTGTCTTTTTTTTTGTGGAATACAGCTTTGTTTTACCATATACAGGGTTTCCAACTTGGGGCCCAAAATTGACTACTTATAGTATAAAATAAAACATTTCTCAATAAAACAATAAAGAATTAATTTAACGTAATATTTAGTTTCAGGAAATTAACTTGTGTCAATATGGTATTTATTGCAAATTGAAGTGTAATGTGTTTCTTGTCAACAAAATATCAACTTTTATTTAAGGGATCATTTTAGGTTAATTTGTTCAATATGTGGTAGCTTTGCTGATGGGAAACATCACATGTGAAGAGTAGAATGCAGTATTATAAACTGTGGATATTTTAACAGGTTAAACGCTAAAATTCAACATCTTCAACATTTAGCTTAATATATATTTCATAGTTTTATAGTATGCTTCATATATTATTTTTATCATCACTAGAAGATATAATATATACAATAAACCGAGGTAGAGGCTTTTGAAAAGATAAAACTTCATACCGGACTGGCAACACTGACAGCATAGTGATTACATTTTCACTTTTAATATATATTTTATTGATATAACTCAACTCGGAAAAGCTAAATCTTACTTTAATGTATCCAATAATATTTGTGATTTCATCTACCATCGTTACAAGTCATTTGACATCATGAAGATGGGAACTTCTCTATTTGGAACACGAAGAGTGAAATTCGACAATTAATAAGATATAACTTTTATTCTTGTTTCCGAGTGAGCAAAATCCCGTCCCATTGAATTCCGTTACACCTTCTATACCAATCACATGTACTTGATCTATATATTGAAAACTTGATAAATTTATAACAACTTTTCAGTGCGACTTTGCTACATTTCAAAAAAAAAGTTTTAAAGTTTGAAGTTTCATTTAAACGCTGTTTTATTTCATTTATAACATTTCTAGCCACTTGGAGGTCCTTCTGTGATATTATATGTTTGGTGTTGATGCCCTTCCGTACAAGACCAATGCAGTGTTAACTCCATTTTGCCAAAAAAATGGGCATAGTACTTTTAGGTTCCAAGCTGACGATATGTCGTCCCACTTCTATATTTCGAATTCACGAAATCGGTTGCGTAGTTTCGCAACATTGTAATCACATTCTCGTCCTTTCCTTCTCCTCCTACTTCTTCTTCTTTTTCTTCATATTCTTATTATCATCATTTAGCCGTCGGTTGTATCAGAACACATAAATTACATTTCTAAAGACGATCAGTAAAATTTGAAAGATCACAGCATTTTCAGAATAATTACTAAATAATATTACGTGATCAATAATAAAATTAAATTGGCGCATTTCTGATGAGAACGTAAAATAGATGAGTCGTAAGTTAGAGAACCATGAGAAACTGATTGGAGGAATACAAATGTAGGTCAAAGCATTCCAGTCGAACGGAGTAGCACAAGAATCTACCTACCCTGGTGTTGGAAAAAGTTCTTCCAAAGAAAGGTTGTGCGATTCTACCTGTTGTAGTGGTAATGCAAACTCCAGACCCCGAGACATGAGCAAGGTGATGAGGAAGCCGTCATATAACTCCTCAAGCAAGTCTGATGAAAGTGATCATGTTCGTCAGGAGTAACGATTACGTGTTATCTTCAGTATGGTATTCGTGTCTTAATGTAAGGATGAAGAACGACTTCACACAAGAAGACGCAATCGCTATCGTCGAATGGTAAGGTTTCTCGAATATGATGTTGAACCAATGTGGACATGTATTTGTTGTTTGTGTGTTATTAATCAAAGCAAAGTGTTTGTGAACTAGTGATATACATGTGTTTGATATTGTTGCAAGAGCATTGTATTTTAGTTAAGAAGGAAAAAATGTAAAGTTAACCTGAATCCCTACATCGAACTTATCTGCGCTATCATGCGACAAGTGTTTGTCACGATTTCCCTTTCACAAACATACAACGTCACACCATTCACACAGTGCTTTCATGCCTAAGTCGGAATTTTACTCACGCTATTTCGCACACAATTTAATTGCGTTTTAATTTGGCGTTTAGAAATGTTGAACAGAATTTACAAATGATTTTCTCAATTCGTATACTGAAATACTTCGAGCACAACTTCCAAGATGCATTTTCCACAAGGGATGAAGAATGAACTTCGGAGAAATAAATTAATTCTTCCCTCCGTGTCGCCTCACTAGAAATACTATTTGAAACGAATCCACGTAGAATAAATTCAATCCTCAATGAAATTTTGCCATATTAAACCATAACAAACCGACCCATCAACAGCAAACCAGCTCGTTCGTAGGACAAGTCGAAACCATTTCTCACAATTAAGCCAAACCAAGACAACATTTCTTTAGCTGCTAGTCCCATCAACATCTAAAACCACAATGAACTCCTTCACCTCCCGTCTTCTTATCCAAGGCAAAACTGACAAAAGGCTATCGGAATTCCTGTCAGTGTTGCAAATTCACTTTCGCAATGCTCTCACTTTCTGTTACATTAAGTGTTGTTTCTTATCGCCAACAATGTTAACTCATTTGAGAAATTCATAAAGAAGATTTTTTATCAAAGGTTAATGAAAATAATAAAAATTAACTGCCTCTAACCTAACATCTACACAGACCGTTACAATGCGTAGTTGTTTCAAAAGTATGGAAATATTCTTTTTATTCCAAACAGTTTCAGAAATAAAAACAAAATGGATACTAATTACTACTGGAGAAATAGTGCTGAATTTAACGGAAAATCTGAATGCTTCAAATATCGAGCTAGAAGGCAAAAACCAGGTAGTTACACTCTTATTAATAATCCTAGCATACATAAGAGGAAACGTCAGTCGTCCAAAACTCAGCTAAATGCAAGAAATCTTGTTCATATTTCCTTTTTTCAAAGCTTCAATTGAAGATGAAAAATAAGCTTTCCAGCATTATGTCTGAAAGTTTGCTACGACGAAAGGGCATTTCAACAACAAGCTTGAATCCTTCTCTACGTTGGGAGATCTATACATATTTCCAAGATATACAATTAAAATAGTTGCAAATATATTTGCGGAGTAGTTTTAACTAAGTTAGCAGATCGTTGGCTTTGTATTAGAAGGTCGAACCCAGGGACAGTCTGCGTCTTTCTTCAGTCTAAGAATTAACTCTAACGCCTCAGACAAATTAGAAACTAATTTTACACTTGACTTCAGCTACAAGAATCAATTCAACAGTTTCTAATCTGGTGGGTATAAAGTTGACATATCCTTCTTTATTTGCTCAACTTTCTCCATTATAATATTTAATGTCTCAGAAAAACCTGCTTCTGAATTTAGATTTGGGCCCGCGAACTCGATTGAAACCACCGGGTTTAATCTGATTTCTCTAAAGGTGGTAGTTCCTCATATTTTGGTTAGTTATCTCCATTTAAAGAATTAACGCCACTTTCATTATACAGGTAGAATCCTGTTATAAGGAAATTTACTTTAGTCTCGCTATTTTATTAATTTATAAAAAAAATTCGTTGTAATAAATACTGTACTGGAGAACAAGAATTCGGCGGGCCTTCCAAAAAAACATCGTTCTAAAGAACATTTCGTTATATTGACGTTCGTTGCAAAGGAATTTTAGTGGTATGTACAGCAGTATCCTTTAATTCAGTCCACCCTAAGGTTAAACCGTCAAATTTTTGTCATTTTATTTTCTTTGAATAAAATATTGAAGCACGGATATAATGTATCCATTTGTACTTCGGCAAAAATTCTTACAGCAAAACTTAAAATTACGAAGGAGTCATAAATTACATAGTGACAATAAGTACATATCCGCAAACAGCGCTCTTTCTTAGGCGCGTGTTGACAGTTACAAAGAATCCGCATACCTTTCTGTCAATTAGTAACTTCTGTTATTGTTTTTTGACCTTACTGAATTACATCAAAATTTAAAAACTCGACAAGGAAATTTCGATGTAAATGTTTAAACATTATATTTTTCAATAAACCCTTGTTACATGTTGCACTGACACCTATTGTTTTAAATGTGTGAAACTCAATTACTTACTTTCTCAAATATGTTGTTATATTATCTTCATAAACATAGTTTCGACTAACTAAAACAATTTTAATCCTGGTTTTCGAAATGTCTTGTCCTCAGTGATGCTTGTAGCTATTTTCATAGAAAACGGTTTGTGTGACAAGAGTCCAAAGAATGATATTTGATGGTTAATTAAGCCAATTTAGCTCATAAAATCATAGGATAGAATCTCAAGAAGGGACGATCTAATAATCTGGCAATCGTGAGCTGAACCTGGTTTCTACTTACTAAGATTTCATATAGCTGGTATTGTTTTGTAATGGCGTAAATAGTCGAGAAATGACGGTACCACGAAGGTACTATTGGGCAACTCACTGAAAGTAAGATGGCGCCGTCTAAAATCGATAATTGAGGTATTGCAATTGTTTTTGATATATTAGTCAGATTTGTGTTATTTTAAAAATGTTTTACAGTACCACATCCTATATTAATAGCCGAAGCGTAAAGTTTGATCCGAATCTTAGAAAATATACGAATTTATCTATATAACCATTTCGTTGCGGGTTATTTTAAAAGTGCGTTTGCTGAAGAGTACAGTTTTCTTTTTTTGTTGGAAAAATTAGTTCAATGTATTCCCACCAAACTCTGGACTTCCCAGCCCCCCAAACGACCCAGCTGTCAGTGTTGCCACCTTATCTTTAACCTTTAGACATTCACCAGTGAATTTATGAATATACATTTACTTTCACAATCCTGGTTAGGGTCTTAATTATTATTGCGAAATGGGTTTTATTTCGGTGGATAGCTTATGAGACACAAGTTCCATCGAGATAGCAATTATATACATCATGCCCAATATGTACGAGAAAAACAGGGGGAAACGAGAAATTTAAAAACATTGAACTTTTTATGGAAACGTGGGAAGTTGATAATACTTGCAGTTATACGCAGACAAAATTCCAAGCAAGACACTCCCAAGAATAAGGAACTTCGGTGCAATAAGAAGCGATAAAATTTAAGTAACTATTATAGCACTTGAGATATTAGAGTTATAAATAGAACAATTGTTTTTCACGTTCATTTTTTAATTTTGGTTTCCTGTTTTCAAGATTCTTCGGATGATGAATTGTGTAGGAAAATGAAATAAAAATGAAGAACGGAAAGTGTTTGCTTGAGTGGAAATATAATTGTAGTGAAGGACTGGAAAGCTTATCGAAGCAAGACAGTAACGAATTAAGACTGTTATATTGTGTTTTGAGAATGTGGTGATGATATAAAGCTTCGAAGACTAGTTGTGGACAACATAAACTTGAGGATTACCTGCCACAAGACGTGTGTTTCTGTTTATACGAATAATAATAATAAAGTGGCTCATTATGAAAAACGAAAGAGAAGCGGTGAAAAATCTACAAATAAGCAACCTGCAAAAAGATTACGTATACGATCTTTTAATTTTGAGCGACTGTGTATTTTGTGAAACTGGATATTTAACAACAGATAAGAAATATCCAGGTGTGTGGAGGCGTGCGTACATGATCCGTGACGAAAGAATCGATAAAAGAAATATGATACTGGAAACATGCAATGGATAAAAAGTTGAATGATTGTCTTATGTTAGAAAGAGATTTGAGGCAGAAGTTAGTGAGTTAAACGGTTCTGAAAGCGAATACTATGTTGACTGTCGTAAGAACTTCATGGCATGGAAGAATTAGCAGATGCTGCAGCCAATCAATCTACTAATACAGTCTTAAATGAAGATGAGAACACTTTTTGAAAGCTGAAGATCTTTTGAAGCCAGATGAAACATGAACTACGTGTGGAACTCTGTAGAAATATTTAAGATGTATTAAATGAGTGGAGGAATAAGATTAAATTGACGCAATCTTATAGTAAATTAACTGATAAATTTCAGTCTCAACTATTTGTGTTGTCTTCAAAAGGTTACACTAACGTGGATATTTTTGTTCGAAGGTTAGTGATGTTCTGAGACTTACACCAGATGAAGATATTGATAACGCGTCTGAATGTACATGTTACACTTGCTCATCAGCTTCATAGGTTGTGCTGGTTCATCAATAGTCGAAACAGGCTTATTAGTGTTGATGTGTTATGTCTTCTCAGGTGTTTAGAAAATGTTGAATGGGATAAAGTTTCCTCAAAATATGATAGCTCTATGAATGGTTGTAGAGGAAATCTTTAGGAGTGTATTTGATTTTCACCAACATCAAGACTTTATGTCCATCCATGGAAACGAAGCTCTGAGAAGAAAAAGAAGCAAACTATTGAACGATTGTTTCTTAAAACTTGTGTTCCTAATGATGAGGTATATAAGACAAGAATGAGAAGGAAATTAGCCAGTACATAACTACGTTGCCTATCAAATGTTGCTATATTTCTTTGCAGCAGGTCAGATCGCACGCTGTGGCTTATTACATATACGAACAATGGGACATGTGTCCCTAGTTGTGAAATTCTTCCCAAATGGAGACCATATTTTGCGTCACTTGACTGGTCTCTGGGGAGAAGTTTGGAGTAACATAGTTTTGGTCACAGTCTCACCTTTTGAGGAATCATGGGTATCACTTTGCAGCCAGAAACTTTGAAGATCAAGCTGCTAAGTTTACCTAACTGCACTCAATTAGAAATGTATGTTGTGAGAATCAGTCAGGAGGACCCGCAGTAAAAAAAGACAAGAAATGAAAACATGAATCAAGGCAGATGAAAAAGACAAGAGAAGGATTTCGTAACAAACTACAAGGCACAGTAGATCCACTTAAATGAGAAACCCATTCTGGGAATTTGAACATTGCTACTGACAGGGTTTGTATAGAAAATATAAATGTCAATGATGCTGTTAATATACCTACAAAAAATACAATACTGTTTTTATGAACGACTAACACAGCATTGTTAGCTACAATAAATCACATTGAAGTTCATACTTCAAAGGTGTATCACACAAAAATAATTTACTCTTGTGTGATTGGTCTGCAAGGAAGCGATCGTGATATCAATGTTAAACAAGTTCTTTCCCACGAACTATCATCTGTTGCAACAACTATGTTTGATAATCGTGGAGAAATAGAATCTATAAAACAAAGTCAAAGTAAAAGACATTGTTGAAGGTAAAACAGACACCAAATGTTTCGTATTTTATGGTGAATGGATCATCTTTACTGTGGATGATCATGATACTGAGAGTAATTACATATCTTGTTTCAATTATGCACTTATCCCAAGGATTCAAATAGCCGATGTATACTTGATTTACTATCGATATAACATGTTCAGCACCAAAGGTGTGATTACACATAAGAGAGTGACTGGAGATAGGAGGGTCTTTCGACTTCCCACGTTATCACCAGTTCCTCCACAAAATATCATACTTACAGCCTTCATAAACAAAAAAACAAGAAATTTGTTGACTCTTATACCAAAGTTAGTAACTTCGTAGTTACCGGGTAGCATGGAATCTCTGGTTCAAGTATTGTGAAATGGTAGGACTTGGTAACTTTGTATGAAGTTGCAAATGTTATAATAATACAACAAGCAATTACACTGAGAATAGAAAGAAGTAGCAGGCAAGTGTCTAATTTCTTATGACGCCGGTTTGTTATTGTTGTTTCTCTGCCAGTATTCGAAGAAAACTATAACCATCGCAATGCATATGGAATCGTTTATTCAAGGCAGTTTTTAATTGATATTGAACGTTGTGTAAAGGAACAGCGATATGATACCAGATATTTTGGTCGGACACGCTTTGAGTGGATTTAACACTAAATGTTAAAGGTAGTTGAAATTTTACAAACGGTCAATTCTCGCTCATTGCTTTCATACGATACTACACAGCAAAAGAGCCGTGTCGATTCAACAATTTAAGTGTCCTAAAGTAACCACTATTCTGTATTAAATCTACACATCACGATGTACTGATTTCGGTTATTCAACACAATAGATGTGTTGTCAATGCTTATTAAACACAATGAAGGGGGACATACTAGTATTATGTCAGTGTTAAATAAACCATTTGTTGTGTTGATTTAACACAGAAAAGTGGTGGTCACCATGGGACACCAAAAAGGATTAAATCAACACCGATATGTTTCTCTGTATATATGTAGGCGTGGCGGATGAAGATTTCAACAAAATAGTCAAACAGTAGAAATTTTACTGAGATTTTTTGCCGAAGCACAAAAGGATGCATTATGTCCGTGCTTCAATATTTTATTCAGAGCAAATAAGGTTCTAGTATTAATTTAGGGCAGATCCAATGACAGTAAAGTGAAGTATATGTAGTGAAACTGATGTTAGTTCTTTAAATGGAAAAAGTTAACCTAAAGAAGAGGATCTACCATCTCTAGAGTAACCAGATTAATCCCGGTTGTTGAACCCAAATCTGAAATCAGACACCGTTTTCATTGAGACGTTATCGTTAATCTTAGAATGGAGAAAGCTAAAGAAATAAAGAAGGACCTGTCAACTTTAAAGCCACCAGATTAGAAAACGAATACATCACAAATCCGAAACCAGTTTATCTCTAATTATTTTGTTTGAAGACTGTCTGCGTCAACTTGTGATCAATGTTTAGCTACTCTTCCCCTTCCGATCTCAAATTGAATACTTTGTGTACATTTTGATCCAGAGGTGCAAACAGTTCAGCCAAGTTCTTCGGCTCTAAAATGTGGTGAAATGGAGAACGGATGAGCCAAGTTGCTTCACGATAGCATGTAAGAGGAACACTCGAACTTGGCGCGAGGTGGCAATGTTCATATCGTTCGACTTCGAGCCTTACGTTGGTGGTGGTTGTCGTGGTGGGTTTTAGGGCCGCCACCAGCCTTATGGCTTGAAGATTATGAACTTTGCCACCTCGTGCCACGTTCCAGTGTTCCTCTTACATGCTGTCGCCAAGTAACTTTGCTCATTCGTCCTCCATTTCACCACTTTTTAGAGCTGAAGAACTTGGTTGAACTTTTTGCACCTCTGGTGTTTCTGCTGGGATTTCACAGCTTTTTGTAAGTGTATAATATATATACTTGCTCCGCTGGGTGCGCTGCCTCCAGTATCCTCTGGCGGGCTGCACCCACAACTTGTGGAGTTTTGGGGGGCTGCGCTCCCTTTACCGCAACCAGACTCTCCGGGGGACTGCGCCACCATGGTACAGATCTTCCCCATACTCCGGTTGTTTGCCCCATTTATTGTAACCTCCTCGTGATTACAATAAATACTCGTGTATTACCTAACCTACACATTCATACCAAACATCGTTTCTCTAGCTTCAGTGGTTTGGAAAATGGGTTTTGGGATTTTGGATTAAAATGAAGACATTTTTAACATTATCTTATATTGTCGATACCTAATCGTGATGGTACAGCTTCATATCATATTTCATTTCTCTATCTCGAACGGTGCGGAAAATGTTTTTTGGCTGCCATTTTGAATCAAAGATGGCGACTTTTTCAAAATGTTGTAATATTTTCCTAAACTACATAATACACATTTATGCCAAATTTGGTATCTCTAGCTCAAACGGTGTGGAAAATGGATTATGGGGTCCGCCATTTAGGTTCCAAGATTGTTTCTTTGGAGACAACTTGTAATATTTTCGTAACCTAGTAATGACAATATATGGTCATACTGTATTTCGTTTTTTTAGCTCCAGTCGTTTAGACTGTGGATTCTACTGAAATTTAATTTTGAAGGCCATTTTGGATCCAAGATGGCGCCTATGTACACATTTTGTAATACTTTCCTAACCAACTAATATTGATGTATTGTCATACCAAATTTTGTTATTCTAGCTCCAGCCGTTTAGGCTGTGTATTCTATGGAAATTTTGTTTGGCGGCCATTTTGAATACAAGATGACGATTTTTTCAAAATGCCGGAATTTTCCTTTAACTACATAATCATCCTCCACCTTCAAGCCAAATTTCATGTTTCTAGCTTATTCTGAACACCCTAAACAATATGATGAGTGAGTAAGTTAGTCTAAAATACCCAATTTCAGGGGGCTACAACTCGAATATTCTTCAAGCTACGAATTGCTCAGCTGCACATATTTGCCACATCTCCTTAACTTTGAAAGCTCATATTCCTATCTTTAACATCTTCTTCCTTACGGGGCCTCGAAATCGCCGATTCCGCCGAAAACTCGTGTTCCTATATAGCATGCTTCTGGCAGTGCTGACGTCTTGTGACGCATAGAACTTGGCTGCATGCACTGACGTGCTTGTTGATTCTCACAACACTGTGAATTTAATTCCGGTACTTTCTCACTGCATTTACTGGTAATACTGTCGCCCGTGTTATCACCGTGAAACCAGCTGTATTATAACAGTAAAAGTATTTCAATGGTAACTCTGGCGTTGTAAAATGGTTGACCCACCATGAAATAATGTGCAGTAATTCACCGTTTTGAAGTTAGAGATAACAGGATTAATAACGTAGGAAGGAAGTCAAACATATAGCGAGAGTGGGGATAAAATCTAGATCATTTCGATGCTTGCTTCCTTATGTGGTTTGTACGTCATAGTTGATTGGTGGATGCATTAGGTTTTAACTCTATGAAGATCAACAAACATCCCTTCCTTAGCTTCCAGCGTATCACGCAAAGGTCTCAATGAGCCTAGAAAGAGCCAAAGATATGGAAATCATAAAATAAATATCTCCAGAGATATGAAGTGATTATACACTCTGATTCATACAAGATGGAAGATCGAGTAGTTTTCTAATTGAAAAACTGACAACATTGGAATCATATAGATGTATAACACAACACTTGACCGTTCACTTTAAATATATTTTTAATATGACCTTGGTATTGGCATTTTGTGTGCAGCTTCTTTAACTTAGAACGTGTACCTCTCACCATTTTATGTGCATCTAAGGGTACAATCCTCAGTATTTTATGAGAAAATCGGTCGAGTCATGCAATTGCATAAAAACAAATTGTGTATGCATACACTGTTAAATTTTTTGAGTAAGTGCCTTGATGTGTACAGGAATATTTCAAATGAATGTTAGAATTTTAATTGTTTCTCAGTAATTTTAGTAAAGCGTCGATAGATTTCCATTACTTTATTAGAAAGTTTTAGTTTGTGATGTTCGCCGTTGATTTTTATTGCAACTTCATCCCATTGTAAATTTTAGAACAGTTTGTCCAGGACAGCACAAAATAGTTTTTAGAGAAACTGAATCATCTTGAGTTATAATTTTTCCAAATTAAAATTTTTCACTCCACATAGAAAATGTACAATTCAATATAGCACTTAAAATAATTGTTATATCAATGGTCGAGAGCTCACTCTGCAGCGTCGACTACATCTGCTTATCTTCAATTGAAGAAACGAACATTTGAAGTAAACTTTACATTTGTTCACTAAAGTGTACCTTAGCATTCATAACTATTAAATAATCTATCCGAACAAAAACACCAGAGGTGCAAAAAGTGGAGCCAAGTTCTTTAG
>JAGDQP010038436.1:0-15247 GCA_022664845.1 Lepisma saccharinum
CTCCCACGCTGACCAGACGGGTTGGGATATATATATATATATATTTTACAGTGAGAGCTTCGGCTCTCCTCTCCAACCCGTCTGGTCAGCGTGGGAGTAGTAGACCAACTCCTCCCTTCGGGGAGAGGCCTCATCCACTAGTGGATTGAATATGGCTGTGATTTATATATATATATATATATATATATATATATATATATATATATATGGCCCAGTGCTCGACAGGCTTATTACTAGGAACAGTATTTACAATTAACGCTGCAGGTAGTGTATGAATAGAACGAGGTAATTGATCTGCAGCGTATACACCTATAAAATTACCTTGGGGCAAATTCTGTTGTAATGCCTCATAGAGTTCAAGAGTATTCAACATTTTTTAATCAGTATATAATTTTCCTTGGAAATCAATTTCCAGTTCAGAGGAGAATTCGCTGTAAATAATAGCTGTTACAGGAGATTGTAGTACCTGGTTAAAATGAACTTCTAATCGTACACTTCCCTGTCGCTGGGGACTAGCGTCAAATGCTGCACTAGCGCTAGAATCAGGAGTTAAATCTAACACTAGTAGATTATAATATTAGGATATTCGGCAAGCGAAATATCATTACCTTGATTAGAATAATAAATTCCAGAACCTGTATATAACGTAGAATATGCTTGAATATATAGGTTATTATCAAAATCTGGCTGTAGTGCTTTAGATGGCACGGGAGTTCCGTCAATATACAATGTAAAAAAGGACATACTGAAATGCTTAAAATCAAATGGATTTGTCTGATATGTACCGTTGAAGGCGGAATTAGTAACAAACCCAATAATAATACCTTTAGGCACTATTCCGGAAAACAAATCTGGAAGTGTAGTGTCCATAATTAGTGATGAGCAAAAGCAAGACCAAGACCAAGACCGTACCGGCCTTGGTCTTGGTCTTGGTCTTGCATCGATATCCCTGGTCTTGGTCTTGGTCTTGCATGCAAGAGTCTTGCAGGCCTTGCTTTTAAAAAAATATACGTTTCATACGTAATTTTGCACCGGATATAGGGAATAGTAAAAGCTATGCGTATCATTGCCTGCCTTAATGCGTCAATAGTAACGAAAATATGTTTTAACGTATTGTTTATTTTCATGTAAATGAACAGAGTAGAACTACCGAAGTTCAATTTCGCTTTAATTTGAACAACATCACTAACATTTTATTATTTTACTTTTAGTTTACTTGCTGTTTAGGCACACACCTGTGTTTCGTAAGCTTTGACAGACTGCAATCATGGGTTATCGAAAATGATGTCCAAAATAATTTAGACATTGAAGTTCTTACCTTATAACAATTCATAGAATTGTGCTCTCTGTCATCTTCTAGTCACTGTTCCAATTATTTACCATTCTCCGTGCTCCAGGTAAGTTCCAAAGGAAGACCAAAAATACACGGATATTGTGTTTAACTAAAAGTTACAAGGGAACAATTTTTCTGTTTAGCGAGTTTTGACTTCGGACTTTATTTGAATCATATAGATAGAGAAAATCGTTTCAGTGTTGTTATGCCCATAACAATGAAGCTCTTTTAACAACGAACACGAAAGAAAATGAAAAATCGGCACAGGTACAACTCTTGAATTACTTATGAATTTTCTTCCCTGAAAGTTTGAACTCTCCAGGATGGAATTCGTAGGAGCAACATTGAAATTTCGTGCAACGATAAATATACATTAGACATATACAGAGACAGTGCTGCCATCTCTTGTCGGAGATCTTGGCTTTACTTGGCCCTTAACAGAAACTTTTTCCTTCTATTGTAAGTTTAGTGTACAGTAGTGTACATTGTACGTTTAGGTTAGTATGCTGCAGTAACAGCGGCATGATTCTCAGATCCACTCACACGGTTTGCACAACTGAGAACACCTAGAGTCCAGCGGTATTTTTACAGAAGCCAAAGAAATTAATGTAAAGGATATAATGATTTCTCCTTCCTTTCCACGTTTTAAAAATATTCAAGTAGTGCGTGTGCAAGACTCTTGCAGGTGGTCTTGGTCTTGCATGTATGGTCTTGGTCTTGGTCTTGCACAACTTGGTCCTGGTCTTGGTCTTGCATCGGTATCCCTGGTCTTGGTCTTGGTCTTGCATGCAAGACCAAGACCAAAACTGCAAGACCAAGACTCTTGCGCTCATCACTATCCATAATACCTTGATGTAAAGTTTCTGTCTTCACCTGTACCTTTGTTATAGGATATTTTACTCTAAATTTAGGATTTTGCAATACTTTATTTTGTGCTATTTTCACCGTGCATACATAAACCTTTTTTTACAACAAATAGCATCGGTAATTATGGAAGAATAGAAGAAGAAACAGGAGTAAGTTATTTGAAAATTGTGGCTCCTTAATTTTCGCCGTTTTGTATAGTTTTTGACCAAGTTTGGTTTAATTTTGTGGAGGAAAACAATCGGAAGATGGTGAGTCGATAGAAAAAATATTTTGAAAAACTTTCAGTGATAGTGTTTTTATGATGGAAATTAATATATAAACATTGGAGGAAGAGCAGCCATTTGCATTAGAGTAAGTCCCGGATGTTGGAGATATCGATCCTAATCCAACGGATCTAGTGGTGGGTTTCGAGTTGCAACATTAAACAATAATTTATTAGTGGTGGTCTAATCAGCGGAACGGGAGGCAACACTGACCAAGAGTTTAATTTTACCAATGTTAGAAATTAATGGTGAAGAGGTTGAACAGTATGATTAATGCTGGCTCAATTATTAGTATACTGTGTGCTATATCTCATAGTCCTACCAGTTAAAAGAAAGATCTGGTTAATGGTTCTATATACGTTATTATTATTCCAACATATTAGGTTCTGAGCTGCAATTTCTGAAGGAGAAAGGTGTGCAGGGTTTACCTAGTGATCTTATATTGACCGAAATTACATATTTTTGCATTCTTTGTCTCTATTTGTGCGTTTTTTATCCTGAAATAAGTTTATACAGGACTAATTTTGGATTTTAAAAGATTTTTGCCTCTAAATTTCTTTCCGTATTTGTCATAGTTTTCAGTGGACTGGACAGCGAAAAAAAAGTTTGGATAAAATTACGTGGTTTTTGGCCAAAACGTTTTTCAAAGTGGCATATCTTTGTCCAATTTTGATTCTGGATGCTGTATCTTTGTACATGGTCTATGCATGTGTGTAACTACTAATTGCCGGGATCAATTTTGCCTTGAAATGAACTTTGTTTTGCCGCATTTTGCCGCACGTAGAACATAGTGGAGGTTAGAGCTTCTATTGAGAGAAGCCTTTTGAATGTGAATGTTGATTGCTTTCAAACTTGACGTAAATAAATGTTTGTCTGGAGAGGTAGCTTTTGATTGTGGTTAATGAAACGAGCAGTTTATTTTCCGAACGGATTTAAGAGGAAGAAACTCTTTATATGTTTTCCTGACGAAAATTGTATTAGAATCCACTGCGATTTTAGAGATAACTGAGTGAAACCTTACAATTGTAAACATAGTGGTAATTTTGTTGTGTAGAGAAACCATACAGGAGCGAAACCTTAGAATTGTTCTTCATTGCAAAAACAGTGATGAAAGTGTACGTATGAGACGGAATCAAGCCATCAAATTGTTAGTGTCAATATTTTAGTTTAGGAGAGAAACCATTCAAGCTGCCACCACAAGGCAACATTCTTACGGGTCTTACGAAACATTAAATACTTAACAAAATATAATAATTTGATTGCAAATAGAACGATGGATTTCTCTGATGATACCGAAGCTTCGTTGTTAAACGATTTTGCAAACATTGACTTTGACAGCCCCGACTCCAAACACAGGACTAAAATAGAGGTTACAAATTTGAACAAATCCTTTTATTTGAACAACGAAGAACATCGTGAATAATCACTCAATGATTCGATCAGAAAACTGGATGAAATTAAAGCAATCTTGGCTACTAAGTATCCTAACAAGGAAATACTCGAAGATCCTGCAACAAAATATTTAACAAATCATGACGAACTTCAAATGTCCTTAACATACTGTCAAGGAAAAATGAAATTCGATAAATGTACCCAAACGGATTTCGAGGATCCCTAATTATTGAACTCTGTTAAGATAGACGATAGTGAGTTAGAAAATACTACATACATAAAAGAAAAATGTAAATACTTTGAAAACTCTAACAAAATATTAATAGAGGACATTAAGTCGCTGCAAGAAAAAATAAAACCTGATAATGAAGCATTTAATGTGGCACTGAAACAAAATCAAATGGAAATTGAAGGGCACTTGAAAGTTATCCAAGAACTTTCAGAAAAAATAACAAATCTCGATAAAGCTAGGGAGTCATCAACAAAACTCAATAATATGACAGAACAGATATATCAGAAACGTTGTGGCGGCAACTAATACTGTTCAAAACAAATCTATAAAAATCTTCGCCGACAGTCATGGCAAAGGATTAACATCCCTGCTTAGCGAGAGAAGCATGCAAAATGTTTTCAGGCTAATCAAACCCGGTGCCAAAACGCATGCGATACTAAGAGGTATAGACACAGAAATTGACAAGGTCAAGGTTACAGATTTCGTAGTTCTAATAGCGGGTTCTAATAATGCATATTGCAACGACACAAAAAATGTCCTGACCGCCATTAAACATTATTTAGTAACGTATTCTTATATAAATACTATTATATGTACGATACCTATGAGGTACGACCTGCCTAAATGGTCTGCTATTAATCTAGAGATAAGTAGAGTAAATTCTGAGATCATTCATCTTCAGAATTTTTTTTGAAATTTGTACGTGTTAGATATTTTTAATAATTGGAAGAAGGTTCCATACACGACACGGACTCCACATGAACTTGCTAGGTAAAACATTGATATGTGATCAAGTGTTGTCAATTGTAAAAGACGAAAACAGAAAAGTAGTCCCCTTCCATGGAAAATTTCGGGAAACGTGTAGTAAAATCTGCAGCTACTTGTCTGCAGATCCTAACATTTAATGTCACTAAAGAACCAAAAATAAATTTCAATGATATTAATGATCACTTAAATGGTTTAAAATGTTTTAGTAAAAACAAATGTGGGGCAAACAATATACTTACTATTTTGCATTTTAACATGCAATCTTTAAGAAATAAATTGGGTGAGTTAAACATGCTCCTACAAGACTTACCCGGTTATTTATTATGTTTGAATGAACATTGGTTAAATACAAATGAAATTGTACTCTATACTCCAAACAACTACAGACTAATAACCCATTTCTCTAGAGATGATTCAAATCATGGAGGTGTTGCTCTGTTTATAAGGAACGATCTCAAATTTGAATGTCACGCAATAGATCTCTCATCTGTTTGTATACCAAAAATGTTTGAAGCAGTGGGTGTTTAAATTCCGAACTTAAAAGTAATTCTCATCTCTGTTTATCGTACTCCTAATTTTAATGTCAAAATTTCCTTGATCAACTGGAAATGACATGTCACCTACTGAGGAACTACCAAAATTTTAAACTATTTTTATAGGTGACATAAATATTAATATACTGAAGAAATCAGTAATGCTTTCAAACTTAATCAGTACTCTTTCTTCCCTATGATTTGTTTACCTAAACGATATCCCAACAAGAAATGACGCATGTTTGGACAAAGTTTTAACTAATACAAAACTTGACAATGTATCGTGTGGTACAATTGGACCTAGAATTTCGGATCATTCAGGTATTTGGGTGACATACGACACAAACTCTCTTGTAGACTCGGTGAACATTGATCGTGTTAAAATTCAGTATCGCGCTTTACGTCCAACAAACATAATGGCTTTTCGGAATTATTTACATTCTATAAATTTCGAATTGAGACCAAGTGAATGCCCGGATCTTGATTCGGCATGGCAAGTTTTCACCGATTTATTATAAAATGGAATCAAGAGCACGTGCCCTATAAAAAATAAGACAACTCAAAGCAAAAAGGAAGTATAAAGAAAAGAAAATATCCCTGGTATACCAAGCACTTATAGAATATTAAAAGCCAATTATTTTATTGGTATATAAAAGGCAGAGGGCAATCAATTAGCCTCATCCAAATATCAGACTTTGGAAAAGGTGTATAGAAGAGAAATCGAAGCTCAGATTAAATATAATGACTGTACAATCCATAAAGCTAATAACAAAATTTCAGCTGCTTGGTCAGTTATTAGAAACGAGTCATCCTCCTCAAACCAGAGACACCCTATTGATATAGAGCCAGACGATTTTAATAATTAGTTTATAAATAATATAACTACAGTAGAAAACAGTGTATTGTATAATCTCAGGGAAAGTTCTTCTTACTTCAACAAACTGTTCAACCAAACAAATTCGGTATTTAAATTGCGTCATCTGTCCCCTTCCGGTGTTATATTAGCCTTTAAGAAAATGAAATCGAGTTATTCAGAAGACGTATTCGGAATGTCCTCTTACTTATTAAAAAACATTATGGACTTAATCCTTTCGACTTTGTGCCTATTAATTAATTGGTTAATCAAATAAGGACAGTTCCCTCTGATCTTAAAAAAAAAGCTATCGTAATATCAATATATAAGAAAGGGAAGATAAATGACCTCAGCAATTTTCTTCCTATTGCTCTTGTGCCAATTTTCTCCAAAGTCTTTGAATGTGTTTTGCTCGAACAATTGCGCACATTTTGTAACAATAGTAAATTCTTAGATGAAGCGCAATATGGATTTAAACCCGGAGTTAGCACAATAAACGCTGTGGAGAAAGTAGTAGGTGAGATATATTCAAATTATGAGCAAAAAATATTACATCTCTTACATGGTCTACCTAAGTAAGGCTTTCGATTCCATGCATTGCTCATTGAGAAATGAAAATTATATGTTGTAATGGGGAAGGAACTTAATCTATTATGTTCTTATCTTACCGACAGGATACAAGTAGTTAAAGTTGATAATATTTCAAATCCTTTGACCGTGAAAAAAGGAGTACCTCAAGGATCAGTTCTTGGCCCTTTTTTGTTTGTTGTTTATCTAAACGATTTTCCCCAAGGTCTTCATGCCAAACCCATACTATATGCAGACAACACCACAGTAATCATAGGAAATAAAAACTTAGAAGCCATGAAAAATGACAAAAAAATTGTTAGAACTAGCCACAACATGGCTGAGGGAAAACAATTTGATTCTAAATGAGGGGAAAACTGAAAGCATGCTCTTCTCATTGAATACAAATATTTTAAAACTAAGTGAGAGAGAATCTGTAAAGTTACTCGGTATACACCTGGATGGTAAATTAACGTGGAATGTCCATATCGACACGTTAATTAAAAAACTGGCTCAGAATACTTTTATATTACGACAGTAAAAAGGACCTCTTTCACTAAATTGCTTAAAAATGGTATATCATGTTTTTATAAAAGCCATATTAACTACGGTGTTGTACTTTGGGGAGGTGCAGCTAGAGCAAAAGAAGTTTTTATATATCAGAAAAAGGCTATTAGGATTGTATTGGGAAAATCAAATCCGGAATCTTGCCGGTGATTGTTTAAATATTTAGGAATCATGACCTTTTTCAGTATTTTTATCTATCAATGTCTGATTTATACAAAAGCAAATCCACGTATGCTAAATACCTACACACACTCTTATCATACAAGAAAAAGTGAAATTTCATTACCATTCACGCGACTTGAAAAAAATCAAAAAGTTTCTCGATGTTGGGAATAAGATATTTTCGTCTTTTATCGGAAACCGTCAAAAATTTGGATGAAAAAACCTTCAAACACGCAATTAAAAAAATGCTAATAAATTGTGATGGTTACTCCTTGGAGGAAATACACTCGTTTCTAACAACACAAGTAGGGTAAATAGAGTGGTTTTAACATTGAATGTTTGTAATAAACATATTATTTCATGTATTTTATCAAATGACGACTATTTCTTTGTACGAAAGTATATTATAAAATTTTCGTTTCAAAGATAATTATAATGTGTTTTAAATTGCTTTGTATTTGTGGTAACTTTTTATGAATGTTTGCTAAAAATGTATCACTTATTCCATTCTAACAATCCTCAATCATCTTGTATTTCTTAAATGAATGAATAGTTTTTTAGGCATATAGAGTACACTATAATGAATTTATCCACCGTGTAATCATTTTATAATGTAAATTAACCATGTATTTTAAAATGTACAATATATTGGACGACATCTAAATGTAGCTGTAGCTATCTTTGGATGTGTATACAAATAATAATAGAAAACTCGGCCCTCAGCCGGAGCTTCACCAATTAGACAATATACTGGTTTGGCAAGGATCAGCTTAATACGTAACTGTACACAGCTCAATAGAAATTTCTGCTGATTGAAAATATCACCGTGAATATACCCGAGTAATTCAAAGGGTTGGCTTAACCCTGTGAGAAGAGAGCGTTGTTTAAAACCAGAATTACTACTATCAGTCACACTCTCCATCTTTAAACTACATTGCCATCTGAAGGCGAGTTGTTTTTGCATTGGCATTATAATTCAATAGTTTTTCAGTATACGAGCGGTATGGATATGTATGTGAGGAATAGGAAATTAGTTGATTATTCAGATATGTCTGTACCTTGCTGAACATAGCGCTGAGAAAATCATTTACAGGTCCGATTTTCTTATCGGCAGATGTTAAATCAGAGCCGTCAGTTTTAGTAATTTTAGCGTTAATATGAAGCATTGTATGAAGTAAATCAATATAATCATCACTGTGGCCGGGGACTACAAACTCTATCGGAGCGCTATCAGCTATTGACGCCACCGACTTATACGGCACTGTTTTATTACCAATAGTACTTGTTTGAGCGGGCAGATCCACAAATAGATCTAATTCTGATTTCGTACACACACACACTGCATTTTTGCTGCTATTAATACTCACATTAGTTTATTTTTATAATACCATATTACGTCTACGAAAATGTAGTTTTACACATACACTGCCATATTGGAAAGGAAGTGGATTACCAGTGCTTTCTCTTTAATCAATAATAATATGATCAAACTGTTTACGTTGTACGGGAACGTAATGAGGATTTTCAAAGACATGTACATTACTAGCACCATACTCTTTCATATTTGTATTTATAATACGCAGAAGTGGCACAACAGTATCGAATACCATCTGAGGTTCTACAATGTCATCGTAAATATACATGTGTAGGGGTAGGGATTTCTGTAAATCAGGCGGATAACGTGCATGATGAACAAATGCTATATTTTCTTGTTGTATATGATCAAAACCTAGTATTTTGGCTAATTCGGTTGATAGCCGTACTTCTTTTACACTCTCGTCATCTTTTCTTACTCTACTGACCTCAATGCGTTTTAACGAAGCTTTAACTTTTAATTGTAAATTCAATTTATCGCTTTTATAGTTGAGATAGGATATCGTCAACGTGATAATAATGGTCGGGCATTATTTTAGCTACGTTCCAGCTTCCTTTATCCGAGCTCCTGTAATAGATATTATTAGTATATTTGGAAACATTTTGAAATTACCCTGTAAAATGTACTTCGACAACAACTGTTTCCCATACACCTTTCTCCAGCACAAGAGGATGATACAGTTTTGTAGTATAATATGCGAGGATATTTTGCGGGAAATATTCCATAGAACTAGTACACTCCATAAATATCTGTCTTCTTTGTCCTTTTTTTCTTTACACCTCCACCACCTGTTTGCTTATTTCTACGTTTTCCTCCTCCTACCAACACCTGATTTATTTTATTTTGTGCTTTATTCTTTAAATTGCTTTTTGCTTCCTGCCAGCGTAATTTTAAAGTCTCTTTAACGGGTCTATTACTATTTAGTACATCTTCGACTACATTAATACCACCAGTTCTTTACGTAACAGCTCTTTACCAACAGTTTTAGCACCTTGTTTTAATAATGGAAATACAGTACGGAATAAACCACCTAGAAAACTACCAATACCATATCCTTCTTGGTAAGGTGCACCTCTATATACATTATAACCACTGCCTGCTTGATGTGAATAATATTGCAAATAAGGATCATTCATTATTTCTGCTATATACACAAATATAACACCAGTTTACAATATTGTATTATTATTATTACCATCCTTTTTCAGGCATAGAAAAAGGTCTTATTTCCATCTTATAACCACACACATCTACGCGACCTCTTAACAGCGGGCAGTATGGACTGCACCGTTTATGCTCTTTCAAGGGAATATTATAAGATTGCCAGTTACCTAATTCTAAACTACAAAATGCATATCTTACAATATCCGGTGATCTAACAAAATAAAAACCACACTCTGCAAGTTGACGAGGTGGAACTTTCCATTACCCCGGTCTTTTAAATGTTGCTAACCGTTCGTTAAATAGTATACAGGAATCCATAAATTAAATGAAGCAGGATAACCCCGCCACCGATCAAGTATTCGTTTACCTTTAGCTTCTAAAATTTAATTTATTTCATAAACTTCGGGCATTGGCAACCTCTGGTATTTCCTCTTCATAATATGTAACCTTAATCGTGTCACCGTTTAAATCCTCTAATACATAAACCACTTTCTTTTCCTTATACTTTATATGTTTTATTTTAAATATTTCCAACGTCCAATTTTCTTTTGTACCCTTTTCCAAAATGCCTTTTTGCCTTAGTAATTCGCACCTTCTTAATATTTTTTTTAACTTTAACACTAGCACTAGTCGCATTCACCAGTCTGTTCAACACTTCTTGAAACGATCTTGAGTCAAGAGCGGGTGGTAGATTATGTGCGGCGTGCGGTCTAGAACTATACCCTTGAACTAGTTTCGCCAATACATCAACATAAGGATATGTTTTTTTAGAAGTAAATTTTTTCCACATTCTTTGCTTCAGACTGCGATTTAGATGTTCTACGAGTCTTGCCTTAATATCTGGGTTTCCGGCTGTGAAGAAACGAATATTATGTTTTTTGAGGAACGTTTGAAATGTTTTATTTAGAAACTTTGTACCTTTATCTGTTTGTAGACGTATGGGTCTACGTTTGTGGGTAGATATAAATATTTTCTCGAATGCCTCTTTAATATGTTCACCTGTTTTACTGCAGACAAGCACAGCCCATGCACAGCGACTAAATAGATCAATCACTGTTAAAATATACCGGTAGCCGTAATTGTTTTAAAGACTCTGTAAATCAACCAGGTCCGCTTGCCACTGATTGTCGATCTTAAACACAAGATAGGGATTGGGTTGAAAACGTTTTCGCACTGGTTTATGCAATGTATATGTCGGCTGCTCTTTTAACCACGCTTCCACTCGTTGTAAAGGTATTGATTTCTTTACTGCCTGCCATAATGCCTGAGCCATTGAAAACGATGCAGGATGTGCCGTGTTGTAGTAGATATTAGCCAACTTTTTCTTCATTGTAGTTTATAGTTGTGCCATCCTGCAGTTTACGTTTACGTTAGAGCTGTGCTGTGTTGGAATCTCTGCAATGCTAAATAGGGCTGAAAATGGTTCGTAGCGTTTTATGAAAAGTGCCACGACGGCTTGTAATTTCTGGGTGTGGGCGGGAACGACTGTAGCCTCTGTACTGTGTTAAATAGGGGTTGGGAAAATATGTATGTAATTACCTGCTAGGGGCGGTGTTGGAATGTGCCTGTGTAATCGCTATGGTGCTGTGCAGGGGTTCAAAAAGAGCTTCGTAGTCTCTGCTATGTTAAATAGGAGATGGACCGTAGATCATCTCTCTGTTGAATACGGCATGAAAAAACGGGTCGTACCTTTCTGGTATGTGAAATAGGGGATGCAAAAAGGTGCCCTAGCCTTTAACGATGGGGATAAGAAAATGTGTTCGTAGCCTTTTATACATTGTAAACAAAAACTGCGACACCGCGTATCGTACAGCCCTTGAACATCGACTCCTTGCTATCCACCAGGTATGGAAAAAACGTGCAACTTTCAAGAAAGTGACGCCAAGTGCTGGGTATAATACTAGTAAAATACAAATTAAAACGGTACTTTTATCATTCTTCGCTTGTTTAGTTGGAACATTATTTGTTCGATTCGACGTGCATTCAAAACAGAAGGTTGCACGTAGATATTGTCATATTTAATTCATTGCAGTTTTATAGACTATATGTGTGCTCATCATTTATCGCAAAACAGCAAATATTAAACCCATATGAAGAATTTAAAGTAAAGTCATATCATGATTAATTTCGACAAATGTGTAGAATGATTTTGTATCAAGTAATGACAATCAATTGTGACAAAGGAGACTGAAATTGACATTTTAAAACATCGTTACGTTTCAAATACACTATAATAACATTAGTTTGGCGTTATTCGTAGTTCCATTTCAAAGAAATCGTATGGATTCATACAATACTCTAAGTTTTAGACAAATTAAAAAATTCGTTGCTGAACGATAAACACATTGTTAGGAACAATACAATGAAAATGGTGTTATTGTTTAACGTAATCATATTACACATTTGCCACAAACTTATACTCAATCTGGTTCTCATTTGTTTTACAACCGATCGTCCTACACGACTGCACTGAACGATATCACGTAACAAAGGTGCTGAAACTTAATAAAATATTATTATTTTTAAATAAAATACTGCGCTTCAAACTTGTCTGTTCCATTGTTAGTTCTTTCGTTATATTAACTTCGGAACAATCTTTGTTCGACCCGACAAACATTCGTAACATAGCGTTTGGTCATTCTAATCACTTGATTTCTTTGCTTTGGTATTTATTTGTTCTAATCTAAATTAGATTACAAAACTATCAATATTCAACTAGCTTTTGTTACTTACGTTTTAGAGAAATTCTACAGTTTTATATAATCCTGCTTACTTGTATACATATTCAAAGAATCGTTGCTCGGGGATTAACAATTTTGCTCATAACAATGTCCTAGAATGAAATGAAATGCATATTGCTGTTTAATGCATTATTAATATTTAAGTTAAACAATTAAGTACTGCGAAACTGTTTCATTTGGAGCCGGATACGATATCGCTTCACGCTGATATTATCCGATCATGTAACCACCAACATAAAACACCACAAGCTTCATAATACATGTAATTCTCTGAAAATGCATTACTGCTGCAATATTGATGTTTTCTACGGTTACTCGCTGTACTATTTTCATCACATATCGTGTAAAGGTCATTCATATCTTTCGCAGTCTAGCTGTTCAAGTAAGATTTTGTTAAAAAGTCACGACTTTTATTACCTAGGTGAATTGCGTAGATTGAGTAATATTCAAATGAAAACAATAACTTTATAATTCAACTCTCTTCTTCGCATGTTTAGTTGGAACAGTATTTGTTCGATTCGACGTGCATTCACAACAAAAGGTTAATATTTAATTCATTGTAGTGTTATGGACTATATGTGTTATTGTTAACAATTGATCGAAACACAGCAAACATTAAACTCGTATGAAAAATTTACTAGTAAAGTCTCATCATGATGAAGTTCGAATGTGTAAAATAACTCTATCAAGTAAAGACACTCAATTGTGAAGAAGGAGACCGAAATTGAAGGTATTTAACATTACGTTTCAAATACACTATAATAACATTAATTTGGCGTTATTCGTAGTTCCGTTCCAGAGAAATTGCAGGGATTCATACAATAATGTTAGTTCTAGACAAGTTAAAAAATCCGTTCCTGAACGATAAACACATTACTCGAAACAATATAATGAACGGGTGTTATTGTTTAACGCAATTATATTACACAATTGCCTCAAACCTATACTAACTCTGTATCTCATTAGTTTTACAACCGATCGTCCTATACGACTGCAGTGAACGATATCAGGTAACAAAGGTGCTGAAACTTCCTAAATATAAATATTTTTATATTTAGGAATTATAAATGAATGATCTTTAAACTTGTCTCTTCCATTGTCACTTGTTTCGTTATATTAACTTTGGAACAATCTTTGTTCGACTCTACAAGCATTCGTAACATCGCGTTTGATCATCTAATCACTTGATATCTTTGCTTGGTATTTACGTGTTCTAATCTAAATTACATTACAAAACTATCAGTGTTCAACTAACTTTCTCTTGCTCAAATTATGTGCCAAAATATTGAATAATTCGGCTAATCTACTGCAAGTCATTAAATGGACAACTGAATAGCACTATTGGTACACATTTAACACACTTGGATTTACTTACTTTTCTTCTCTGAAGAAACAACTCCTAAGAAATCCTAAATACTTAACTACTAAAATTGATTGGAAGGGACATGCTGCTTTAAGACTTTAAAACGAGAATTGACATCTTAGTTTTATTATAAAACAAACCTTATTCTTAACAATTAACCTATCAGTCGACCCGAATTTAGAGTGTTTTGAGCAACACGTTATTATTTTACACTTTGTAATCAAGCTCTTATTTCCACATACACTTAAGGAAGTGAAGTAGCTAGGAAATGTTCCTTAATGCTGTCCTTAAGTCTCACATCTTCTTCTTCTTCTCTTGCGATTGTCCGTAAATATACTAAAGTTATTAAAGATGGTATAGTTCATGGAGAATATAAGACTGTTCAGATTTTGGGAGCTGTTATTCACACTAAGTAATATACTAAGTTCATTTTGCACAAACAAGTTATAGCTAAACTAACTGTTCTTGTTGATGTAACCGAGTCGATGGTAAAAACAAGACTGGTCTCCCAAGACTCTGTTCTGTCTGTTCTTTTTTTTAATTGTGATTTGCGCAACCTTCTAAAAAATGGTTCTTTCTGTAAATCTAAAAATCCTTGAGTTCTCATACATGACAAGAAAGTAATTTTAAAGTCAAGGTAAAGGGGGACGGGAACCGGATTTGCTATTGGTCTTTGGATCAAAATTGGGAGTGGGAAGGAATGTAAATTATTTTAATTGTGTCCTTCTCGTGGACACCTGCCGGGTGTTATACATTTTTTCTTATTACTTGTTTTGATCTCCAAGTGAGAAGGAATTTTATTTGTCCAATTTATGGTGGGATTTGTCCTTGTAAATGATAGTTTCATAAATAGTTATTTATTATCTTTTTCTGTCGTTTCCTGTCTTAACACCTGTTTGGAATATGTACATAACTAACCTTGTAGAAGTTTCTCTGGTGTAATTCTTATATGAGGACAATCATTTCACTTTTGCAAATAGCGTTACTTGTTTCTATGTTGAATTAAATGTTCGTTCTTTTTATATTTCGATTACAGGGCTGATTCCTTACCTTATATTTGAATTTGG
>JAGDQP010038437.1:0-18168 GCA_022664845.1 Lepisma saccharinum
CGTTTGAGCTGGATAAATGAAATTTTACTTGAAGTTGTACTATCACAAGTAGGTCACGACAAAATAAGAAAACTTTCAAAAAGTCGTCAACTTGGATCCAAAATGGCCGCCCCAAAAACCCAATTTCCAAATCATTGAAGGTAGAGAAACGAAATTTTCAATGAAGGTGTATGACCAAGAGTAGGTTACAATAAATGGGGCAAATCTTCCCATTGGGGGTGCAGCCAACCGTGGGAGGGTGAAGATGTACTCCGTGGTGGTGTAGTGTTGCAGGGAGATTTTGGTTAAGATAAAGGAGGCGCATCTTCTCAAAAGCACAGAAGTTGGGGGCAAGCCCCGGCTCCCAGCGAAACTTCGAAATCTACCTCAGCCTGTAGGCCTACCGAAAGGGATTTTTTTTTATACCGATATCACTTATTTTGTAAGACTGCTTATTAAAAAAAAGCTTCATACTCTTCATACAAAAGGCCGATTTTGGGCCGTATCTCGAAAACGGTAACTCCTATCAACAAAATAAGCTTCGATTCATTCCAACTTGTTAGGGTCCTCAATTGACCCGCAAAACCCTCTGTACCAACCACTTTCGGCTAAAGCAAAAAAAAAAAAAAACAGAAAAAAATACGTATGTCCTTTTCTATGATTTGTGCAAATTCTGTGATTGGGCTAAAATTCTGTGATACACCGTTTCAAATGCATCGAAGCATAGATTACGATTCCATAAGCTTCCACCGCCTATATGGCCTGCGGTAAGAGCTATCACAAGAAATGTTAAATTCTTACTTTTTAGGTAGATTTCGAAGAAAATATATACCTATTGAGATCGGTACGATATCTAAGGATATCTAAGGAACCCATTGTTGTATAGAAGACACAGCCTAAACCGCTGTGGCTATTGAAATCAAATTTGGCATAAAGGTAAAACATCACTGTTTGATTACGAAAATGTTACCTAATGAATTCAAGGACGCCATCTTGGATACAAAATGAGGCATAAAAGTGTATTGTCACTAGAAGTTCAAGAAAATATTACGAAATGTTGAAAAGGTCGCCATCTGGGATTTAAAATGGCCGCTGAACATATTGCTGTATAGAATACACAGCCTAAACGGCTGCAGCTAGAAATAAAAAAAATGGTAACACGGTGCATTATCACTTGTATGTTAGTAAAATACTGCATGATGTATTCCAAAGACGCCATCATGGATCCAAAATGGCGGACCTAAAAAAACATTTTCCAAACCGTTTCAACTATAGAAATGAAATTTGGCATAAAGGTGCATTATGACGAGTAGTTTAGGGACATATCACAACATTTGGGAATAGTCGCCGTCTTGGATCCAAAATGGCCACCCAAAATCCCATTTTGCACACCGTTTGGGCTGGATAAATGAAATTTTATTTGAAGGTATCAGAGATAGGTCACGACAATTTAAGAAAACTTTCAAAAAGTCGTCAACTTGGATCCAAAATTGCCGCCCCAAAAACCCAATTTCCAAATCATTGAAGGTAGAGAAACGAAATTTTCTTTGAAGGTGTATGATCAAGAGTAGGTTACAATAAATGGGGCAAACCTCCCCTTTGGGGTCCCAGCCCCCCGTGGGAGGGTGTAGATGGACACCATGGTGGTGTAGTGCGGCAGGGAGATTTTGGTTAAGATAAAGGAGGCGCATCCTCTCAAAAGCACTGAAGTTCGGGGCCAACCCACTACGGGGATCTGGGGGTAGCGCGCTCTAAACGAAACAAAGCGAGTATATATATACGTCTTGTGGAGTATCGTTGAATTTTTGAAAACAAAAAAAACTTCGAGATCTACCTTAGCTTGTAGGCCTACCGAAAGTTTTTTTTTTCAAACTGTCCTTGGGTGTCCCAGGGAGGTCCTACCGATCCATTTTTTCTCTGTATTAGTATGGCAAAGAACATTCAAATGCAACTTCAAGCATCAAAATCGGGCTTATGGTTTGCTAGATCCGAAATTAGCTGTATATATAGGAGTGCCGCTAACAGACTCGTTAAGCCATTTATTTCATTTAATAGTGGGAAGTTTTATATATTAATGTATACGTCTGACTACAATTTGAATGAATAAATACTTGATTTTCGTATTATACTATTTTTTTTAGATAATAAAGCTAGTTTTAATTGTGATTTTTAGCAGAATTTTTTTAATATATTTACAAATCACCTGCAGACTGGTATAGAAGAATATTCTTGGTCAAATACCAGGAACAAAATACTTTAAAACTAATTAAATAAATCAATTATTAATTTTGTTTGTTGTTTCTGAAAATGATATAGCCTACAACAGTGTTCGATTAGTTATAAATTACGAAGGGAGAATCCTAAAACTAATGGTTGCTGTAAAGTTTCAACACAATACCTGCTTAGGTAGAAATACGAAGATTTTGTCCCTAGTTAGGATGACAATCGGAATCAACAACCGGAGATGAAATCCCCAAGCACCAGGGAAAATCCCCGGATTCCCCCTTCCTGGTTATTGAACACTGGCCTACAAGTCATAATGTATTTGAAAAAAACTCTCCTACCATCTTCTTAATTTAATTTTGCATTTTTAAGCTTTCGCTGGTATTTTTGATCTAAGTTCGTCTCAAATATAAGAAATGGTTGTCCTTAGTTGGCACAGCTTTCATGAAACGGATTAGGAAAGTAGCAATCAGCATTTTTTTCTAGAAACTTTCCGTTATTTGTCTCGCGGTATTGAAGCAAGTTAAGATGGCCGTCAGAAGGAACAACTTCGCTATTAGACGAATGGATCGGACCATATCATATTCTTAGAAAATATGATTAAATAAAATATTTTCTAAGGTCTTTTAGTTAGAAGTAATTAAGCCAAATTCGATTCATAATAACAAAATTGAATTGAGAATTTAATTAGATTGAAAATTCGATATTATTTGTCAATTCAAATTTATTATATAGTTATTGAAATAAGTTAATCATTTGGTGCATTTTGTAAGGTATTCAGTGTTCAGAATGAAAAAGAGCTGGTCCATAATTTTAATAACGAAAGGAAGGCAAACTGCATTAGTATCATAGGCAACCGAAATTTTCTCTAGAGAGGGTTCAAAGTTCGTCTGAGGTTTATAAACACTCCAATATTGAACATGAAGACAAAACACTGCCAAACAAATCTCAGGGTTCCCACTCACCTACAAAACCTGGAGTAGTCAGGGAACACAGTTTAGCACTAAAAAGTCCGGGAAAAGTCAGAGAATTTCACTAAAAATGTTTGAAAACCTGAAAAATTCAAGGAATTTGATAGCTTATTGTTTGAAGTTCATTTAGCTACAGCAGTCATTTAATGTTAGATCGTTTTTGAAATTACTTGGAGGCTAATGTGCCAACCATGAAGCAATTTAAGAAAAGAATACAGTGAAATATTTTGATGTATCTTTATTTTCATGCAACATGATCTTTATTTTCCCATGGAATTATATGTATGCAAAATGGGGTACCTGGAAATTTCTGAGTAGTGACCTGGAAAACCTGGAAAAGTCAGTGAATTTGATCTTGGCAAATGAGTGGGACCCGTGAATCTGAAATTTCAAAATGAAGTATTTGTGCTGGTAAGAAAACAGGCTGTAAAGCAGTTACGATTGGAATGTTATTTTGCATCTAAGACAAAGAAAGACTTTATACAATTCAAAAATGTCGAATTTGAGAATTATAGAAACTGTGTTAACTTATATTTTCAGTATTCATAACGTCAAAAAATAAAAGTTTAATAAAAGTTTGGAATTTAGAGGGAAGTCGTCTAAAAAAGTGGATAGAAATAGGTTTATGTGAGATATTATACCCGGCCGAATTTTTCTTTTAGATAATTGGCCTAAAAGCCTGCGAAACAGAAAAAAATGTAATTTATCCATTTTTATACCAGAGAAGGTGTTAAACTACGTAAGTTCTATGCTCTTAAACTGATTATCAATTGAAATAAATATGAGATACCTGTACTTTGACCTAATTTTGTTCAGTATTTATATGAATATTAGTAGTATATTTGGTAGGACAAGCTAACTAAAACTATAAGTACTTTTGCACTTGATTCAATACTTGGCTTGACGTTGTGAAGTTTCACTTAGGATAAGGAACGTCATCAACCTTACAATCTTTTATCTCCAGTCATGTGTATCGTTTCAGCATAATTCTTCTAAATAAGGACCAGTCTGAAGAAGAAACGGATGAACTACGTAAATCTGCCACGGTAACTCCAGTATATCGACCTGGTATAACCTAGCTAGACAAAGAACCACTTATAGGAAGAAATGTCATCAACCTTACAAGAATAAAGAATAAATAAGTAAGTAAATAAATAAAAATAACAAAAAATTAAATATAAAGTAAAATAAAATAATTAAGACTGTAAGATATCACAAGAATATATTAATCAAAGCAATGGACTCAAGATATAGGAGTCCGCACTTAAAAGAAAGAAAGAAGTTCACCACGCATGTTGATATTGGAATTTAGCCTAATGGATTTCAACTGCAATTTACCCAGATGAGAGAAAATGTCTCCTGCCCTAATCTCGGACATCCATAAATTTATATGCAGCTTTCCTCGAGTCAATCATCCAGTTGAATGATTAGATGCTATTTGATTAAGAATAAAATAATTTTATATTTCAGGCTCCAACCCTGTGACTGGGCATTCAGACTAATTTCCTTCAGTCACCATGCAATAGCCAGAATAGTTTCTTGAATGAGTCCCAGAGCGTTTTCTCTTCCGTCCTCCTTGAATAGAGTTTACGTTAAGAGGGTTCCTCGCTCCAACCCTCCTTTCAAAACATTTTTCAAAATATTTCGAAAACTAAGAGCACGATCACTATCTAGTGCGTACATAACGCACTAGAGCTTACAAATTACTATGAAATACAATGGACAGCGATCTCGAGTTTTTTTCCATTGATGAGTGATACGTTTTCAAAGATTATGGCGTAATTATTTAATTAAAGTCTCAGTACTAATCAATGGACAAGATTTCGAGATCGCTGTCCATTGTATTTTATAGTAATTTGTAAGTTCTAGTGCGCTATGTTCTTACTAGTGCGCTATTTTTGATAGTGCTCTTAGTTTTTGAAATATTCTGAAAAATGTTAAAAATGTTGGGGTTGGACCGAGGAGCCCTCGTAAGATAAGAAGATTTGTAGTCTTAAGTTGCTGAAGATTCAGTAACGTTTCAACTGTAGATTTCAACATGAGCTCCCGTCAGGCGAATGATACGAAGTCAGATACTTGGATATGAGACTACTGACTTACTTTAACAAAACTTTACTACTTCTTTCACATATTAAGGCAGATACTTGATATTGGCGTAAAAACGTTCTTATTGCAACAAAACATTCTTCATCATGAGGCTCAATTCAAGGCAAGAGAGTTCTCCTGGGGCCTAGGTTGCTCGAGAGACCCTGTAGTTCTGTATTATCCTTTCGTTTCTTATTTTTTTTTTATAAAAAAAAGGGAAATAGTTTAATTTTCCGCCTGGAGAGTTTCTCATTTTTTGTTGAATATTTTGTTGGTTCTTACGATTAAATGTAACTTGTATTTATATTCGAGGTATATTTAAAATGCATACAGTATTTGGATAATTGTGTTGAGGCTTATAGATGGCCAAAATATTATTTTAGTAGTATAACTCTTCTTCAGTCAGTGATTTATGTTAATTCTTTTGTTGCTGTTTGTTATTTCTTGATTCTTGTAGTACACAGAAACTTTCTGATAGTACATATATAGCAAACTGTCCGTGTTGCGAATAATTGTGGAGTGTCTAATAGGTTCAGATGTTACAAATGAAAAGAGTGTCCCGCATGAGAATCCATGACTGATTACTTTATGAGTACGCGTAGATGTGATCCAAAAGTACGGAAAACAGAATGTTTTACTTCTCTTATTTTTCATTGCGTTTATATCTATTCAATTGTGTAGTGTTTATATCAGTTGATATTAAAAACGTTTCCGTTGCAGTAGATGCAGTTCTCCAAGTTTCCTTTAGTTTTTCATTTAGTATATAAATATGCTTTGCACATTAACTATAATTTTATTTTCGACGCCTGTCCTGCCGGTTATTATGCAGCTCCTATACAAGGCGTAAAGAAAGGATGGTTACAGACTTTGGAATGTGAATTCTGACATCGAAACAAGAAAAAAAAAAGTTTGTATAAACGTAGGTTGAATTCCACTTAGTTTTCAAAATTCAGGGTTTTGCAACTTGGAGTTCTTGCACTAGTAAATACCATGAATATTTCGCCATACATCTTACACTAAATCAAAATATGTTTTTCGAAAAGTGAGATGTTTTAATACATTGGATATTAGGAGTTAAAAAGTGATACCATCAGGTGGTCAGTGTTGCCAACCGTGTATATCATTTTTAAATGACATTACGTCAGTTTATTGGATATGTGGTATCCTCTAGTGATTGTAAACATCACGTTTAAAGCACATAACGTAGTGTTGCAAACTATGAATGTTATAACTAATTAAGCATGAGAAAATGTAACGTTCTTCAAAAGAAGGGAAAAGCTTTCATACTTTGTAAAACTGTGTTTTATGCTTCACATATTATGTTTACTATCATTACAGTAAGTCACATATCCAATAAAATGACGTAGTGTCATGTAAAAGAAAATAACCGATATACCAAGTTGGCAACAGTAACCATCGGATGTAATCACTTATTAAATCATAATATCTATTGTACTGATACACATCATTTTCGACAACTGAATTTTATTTTAGTGCATCTTTTAAAATTTATGGCGAAATGTTCATTGTATCAACCATTGCAAGGAGTCGACTTTGAGGTCCGTGTTGCAACCTTATACCTCGAAAACAAAGCGGAATTCAACCCATGTTTATATATATATTTGTTTCGATGTGAGGATTCATCTACCAAAGTTTGTAACCATGTTTTCTTTACCCCTGTATACAGTACCTAGAGGCCGTAGCTCAGTTGCTAGAGCGTTGCCTTCATAATCGGAAGAATGAGCCCAGGGGCCGCACATCCGGACTGAGAAACTTCTCCTCGGTCACACCAGGGAAATGTCGAGATAGTAACTTCGTACTAAGTCCTCGCTCACTCTCTTCCCACATCCTCTCTCTCACCCTATCTAGACCTTAGCCAAATTTGCCTCAAAGGTTATAAATAAATTCAATTTAACTCCTATATACAGAAAACAATAACTCCTGCAGTTAACTGAAAATTATTGAGATAAAATGTTCAAGTCCTTAACCAAAAACCAAGATACGAGGATTGTCATTACAACACTTAAAGATATAAAAATGAAGGAAGTTACACAAATAAATAAAGAGTAGGTACGTACATAGAGTTAATAGTTTAAGTAGCAGTCCAGGCCTGGAACTCCACGGCCTTGTTGATTGTTTAATAAATATGATATATCTATATAAGTGTAATGAAAAATTTACTTTCAGTTTCAATGGTAAGGAAGATGAACATTGCCTTTCTTGAGGTAACCAATATACCCTCTACCCCTTGTTGTTGTATTTACTACCACTATTTAAACTTAAATGTTGTCGTTTGTTACTTTGTCAAAATAAATTATCCCACCACTGATAGATATATTGACGTATCTATGTTCTAAATATTCTTTACAGCATTGCAGTATATCACGTATACGTATTTTCATGGTTTAGGCAATGTTAAATGTTAATAAGTATCTTCTAATTTTAGAACCGTTGTATATAATATGAGTATGTCTAGTTACTACGATATTTGTAAATTCATTTTTGAAGTGGGCAAGGAGGCAAAGATGTACACAAGTGTTTTCATTCTGAACCAATAGTTCTATAACCCAACTTTAGTATTTATGTTTAAAGCCATTAAAAATGAAATTAGCTAAACCTTGTTATGTGTGAAATGTGAATTGTAATCTAACTTAGTAATTTTTAAAAGTATGACAAAGAAAAACCGAAAGAAAGTGAGAGTGCTTACATATCCATTGCATCGTTGGCTCCTCCTCTTTAGCTGTAGAAGGTGATGATCTCCTCCGTCGTGGTTTCTAGAAGAAGATAAAAATTACAAAACATTGATTAAAGCCAAAGAATGGAATAAAACAAGTTTAAAAAATAACTACAAATATTGGAACTTGATTGAGAAATCTCAATTTCTAAGCTTGCTACTTATGGGCTGCATAGCAGCAACAATACCATTTTGTCTGAACTGGTTTAATTTATCCATCAAAGAAGAAAGCGGAAGGTGATTGTATGGGTTGCAACTTTTCTTACGGATATGAAAAAGACATACGTAAATAAATACTCTCTCCACACGAGATCCCTGATATGATTGGCAAATGACTGATCAAATGTACCATATCAATAAACAAAGCAGACGTAAACTCACAAAAGTTGATGAGATCATTCATATGAGATCATTGTAAACCAAATGAACACACATGCACCGCATCAGTCGGTATATGAATAAACAAATTAGACGCTAACTCACAGAGACTCTTGATACTATTCAGACAAGAACTGTGGAGGCGTAAGCCATTGTGCTGTTACCGCCAATAAAAATTATCTTACAAGAACTGTGAGAGCTGGAAATTAACTGGTTGACAGGGTCGTGCGTATAGCTGGGGGACAGTCTGGAATTCTTCAGCTTTTGTTCTACTTTGAACAATTCTTTCCACGCTCTCACAGCCCACATCAGCACCTACATTTTTCTATACGATTTTTGTTTTTGATATTATGAAGAGTATAATAAAATAATAGGGAAAATTTCAGTATAACAATTCTGACCATCCCCTTATTGTAAGCAAGAAACAAACAAAGAAATATCTGAAAGTAGACTTGAAATATCTTAACAAAATCCAGTTACTGCGTTATCCATAATGCCCATTCTCCACCTAAATTCCTATTAAATGTTACACTGAGTTAGTTCAACATTATCAGGTTAACTTCGTCTAGGTCGGCTTATTAAATTTCATGGTTTAATCTCCAAATTAATATATTTTCTAAACCTTATAAATTGTCGCTTACTGTGACGAAATGTCTCATTGCCTGCTTTAAGAATGAACTCATTTATTTCCTTCTCTTAATCTAAGAATTGCATTTAACATATAAGCAATATTATAGTGATTACAAATAATATGCGAATACTTCCCCAGCTACATACTGAGAAGGAAGAAAATATTTTAACAAATGATAGTAAGCCTTTCATCATCTTAGCCCGTCTTTAGTATTCGAATGGAAGTATTAATCCGTTCTTTGTAGAAAGAAAAAGAAGAAAAAGCTCCTGGCCTTACAAAGGAATGTACTAATCTGTAATTTACCTGGTGTGTGGGTGAAAACAGGTTAAAAATGAACGAGTATGGCAGACACGAGCATGCTTTCAAGGCTGTCTTCCCCGTGGCAATCGGCAAACAGCGACCATCATCACTAGACCCTGGTGCTGGTTTACGCGGAAAGTTCCAAACATAGAACGACGAAATAAACTGTGTAATACATCTTTTTTATTTCATAGTACCTAGCATGATGCAATAGCCTAATTGGTAAGTTGTAGGACCACAAAAAGATGGAATTCGGTTGTATTGCTTCAAACAAGGAATCGAAAAGTCACATTTGAATTATGTTTATGGTCTTTCTGGCATATTTGTCTCAGGCTCGGATTAAAAAGGGGATAGAAATATGATAGGAAAGTCAGTCTGAGCCTAATTTGAAGGTACAATCTTGACAGGAGCCTGGTGTAACTCATAAGAAACACTATGCAAATCTCATTCAGGATGGCAAGCCTTTGAACGCGAACACAACAAGACCTTTCAGAAGTGAACCCAACGCTCTAGCACTAGGTCACGGCTGTTCAATTCGCAAAAGTCAAGTATGATATAAAAGTAGATTTGCTGGAAGTTACGGAGTGCAGTTAACATTTGAAATAAATATCGCCATACATAAAAAACACGCTATCTTTTCCGCGAAGAAGCAGAGAACGTTGAGAATGTATAAGCACTTGGCTGGTTTTATTGCTTGATGTCTACAATGTATGTTCAAGATTCCTATATTACAATAATGCTATTTATTTACTTACTGCTTAGTCACGTCGTGTCCTCTCTCTAGTCTGTTCCATGTAGGTGATTGTCATTGAGGAGGTCATCACCCCCAGGCAGCACCTCGTCGAGCATTTGGCAACCTAAAAGAAAGCAGTAGTGGCGTGAAAATATCAGGGTAAAAATATAATTATATGATTCAAATTTGAAGAGAATAATTTTGAAGACACAACTGGACGTGCAAGAATGGTTAGATGCAAAGGGATTAGCGCACAAACTACTTTCACCTTTTTTTCAAGAGCAATGTGGTAATTTACAGCATTTCATCCGCACTGGCTAATTAAAACAAGCTTTAGAGTTAGCTAATGCTTTATAAACAAGGCGTGATTTTACATGATGAGATTTAATATTCGATAAAAACTATTTAAATACACTTACTTTATCACAAGGAAAGCAATTGAAAGGTTGAAACTTAGCTATATGATATGCTAAAGACAATTTTCATTGTTCAGCTTTCAACTCTTATTTGTTGATGTGATAACTAATGTCTATTTAATTCATTAATTTCATTTTAGATTGATCTCTTTGATATGGAAGATCGAACGATATCACATGAGGATACGTTACGTAATATATTATTCGATTTTTGTTCACGCAAACAGATTATCTCTCTCACATAGGTGGAAATCTCACAAGGGAAATGGCCCGAGTGTCATTCAGTTAACTTAATCCTACTTTCGTTGATTAACGTAAGAGTGGTAATTCTCCATCTTTTATATCTCCTCTAGTATGTTGGCTCTTCTTTTATTATGTATAGAAGAGGTGATTATATATATATATATATATATATATATATATATATATATATATATATAGAGAGAGAGAGAGAGAGAGAGAGAGAGAGAGAGATATTTAGTGAGAGTAAGTTAGAGTAGTTCACGTGAACTTGGCCCACTGTATTGGCAGTGCTTTGTTTTGTAATCGTCGTTAGGTAAAACAGTCGGACATGTTTGTGAATATCTAAGTAATGGAAGATTACGTTTTTGTTTTTTAAATATATCAGCATTTATAATGAGTAAGAGTTTATAAGATATCTGAAAAAGGAAAGTAAATAAAAGATTATGTCCAGACTCCAACGAGAAGAAGTTTTAATGTAATTTTATGCAAATGGAGGATGATTTACCTTATGAATTAATGTATACGCCAGGGTGTTATGTGAGTAATTGACGATATCCAGGTGAAATAAGTTCTAAATATATGATTAAGGATTCATTCTCAATTGCGGTTAATCTAAAGGAACTGCTTGAATGGAGATTAGATACTACACTGATATAACTTACGTTAAAAGTCAACCTACAAGTTAAGTTGGATTACGGTTGCGACTATTTCTGGAGTTCATACTTTCTAACAGTTGCTTTCAGCTTATACATTCTATTTTTTTGCTTGAGTGATCACATAACTGAAACTCACATTATATCATTAAATAACAACACTGCCAGTTGGATAAGGAATAGTTCCTAGGGTCCATTGACTTAATTCAAGGCACCACAAAAACACTAGTCGAATGTGATCAAAGAAGAAACAGGGAAAGCTATTGTCAACATGACCTACCACGTGATTCAATCCAATAAGATCTTAATTACGAAGAGATTACTAAGACGTCCAGCACTAGGGTTGGCTGTTTCTTAAGAATAAACGGAAGATTTTAATAAGCATTAGGAAATTTAAGGAAAACTTAGAAACTTGAGTTCCAAGTAAATTTTGATATAGCACATTGGCATGTGATTGTACAGATATAAGATATTATTATTTGTTAGAATCTAAGCACACTACATCATTAATTTTAAAAGGTTTCTGAGGGGCTTGTTGTGCCATTAGTTGCTGTTGCTCTGTTACATTATATTTATCTTCAGATTTTGCATTCCCAAGAATTTATTATTATTATTATTTACATCATATTGTGAAAAAAAATCCTTGAATGAAAAAGAGAAAGTTTACAACAATCGTTAATTCTGCTTCTATCAACTTCTTGCTGCAACAATTCCTCACAGAGGTCATTATTAATTTCATTCGAGAGAATGTTCCTTCCACAAATGTGTTTGAGACAGGAATACTAAATGTGTGTCCTACAACTTTACTTATATTACACATATTTTTCTTTTGAACACTGGAAAAGAAATGAGCCCATTTTTCTACATCACTACCCCCATATCTTGAACTTTCAGCTAAAATCGTTTTTACATTCGCAAACTTTCTCACACAGCTGATCAAGATCAATGTGATCCTGAATTTCAAACACTTCAACAGCTGCTTCAAAATCTACAAAACTGATTCCTGATTTCCTAGAGAAGACCTTAACAATCTTTAACATTATTATTTCCATTGAAATCATATTTTTTCTTCAAATTTAATAAAACAATTACAATTTCGCGGCCATTTTAAAATGATTTTTGGCAGGAAAGTAAAAACAGAAGAAAGTGTCTTACAGACAAAATACAAATATGAGACTTAAAACTTAGTGAAAGAAACGTTAAACTTGCGTGGAAAACGTAAGACCTGGCAACCCTATCCCGCACAGATTGACATCGTTAACGACTTATCAGTTGTGTTGTTAATGAATACTAAGAGCTGACACGAAAAGTAACAAAACATTTCTGTGTTCTACTATCAGTTACTTGCATGTAAGTGTTACTCTTTCTTCTTCTTTTTATCCGTACCAAGTACGCTACTAAGTTTATTATCAAGTAATTAAAGTGCATCTAACTTTGTTAATTTATCAAGAAAAAGATGTTAATATCAGTTAGACCTTAACTCACAGCGAGCTTATATGCAAAATCTCTTCAACCCGCTAACAGTTCTTGAAGTCCAAAAGGAACACCTCACTGCGTTCCTAATTTATTAATCAGCCATTTCAATCAAATTACAATGTCCCGCACCAGCCTTGTTGAAAGTAAAATGGAAGGTTAACAAAAAAAAGTTCAACATGGCAACATGGCAGCTACAGGAGCAGCTAGCAATTCTCTCAAAGACACCTATCTCCTGCTCTCTGGTCTGGAAGATTTAGCCAAAAGTTTAAAAAAGTCAACTATCAGGTAGCATCCTTATGACTCTACGGCTGACGCAAGCTAACAATTCATAGCCAGACTAATTCTGATATGTATCCTCTGATATCTATCTTTGAAGAAATCATTGACATTAAGTTACCGGTAGTAAACCTTTCCGTTTTAAGTGCATCAAAGTCCGCTTCTAAGTATTTTTGATAATTCTATAACGTTGAATCATAAACCGTAGTAACCAAATATATTTATTAATAAAAATGTGAACTGAGAACAAAAAGTAAAAAAAAAAAAACCATCATTGTAGAGCAAGACATGCAGTAATTTCTTGTAAAGAGTCAGTTGCAGAGTATTTTTATAAGGATCCAGTATGAATGTGCAAACCTTTAACGGGATAAGGGTGTCGACTTGTTTCCAAAGTACAGCAAAAATCTGGTGTGTTTTTTTTAATAACATAACATAGTCAGAAATTGAAACCGAAAGTACACTACGTCAAATACGAGGTACCGAAGAATTTCAAAGGGTATTTTTTTTATTTATTACCATTAACACGTATACAGCAAATGCCATTTTACAGCGTTCTAGTAACCTAGTAAAAAGTAACAACAACGAACAATAATAGTAAAGTAAGACAATGGAAACATTTTTTATTTAATTTTACCGAAGATTCTTATACCATTCATTTAGGAAATTTCTTTTGCGTAGGCAAAAATCTGGTGGTGTCGAAATAAAATTATAAGAATTTGCCAATCTGTAGACAAAAGATTGATGAACTAAACTCAATTTCGATTTCGGGAGGTAAAACTAATTTTGTCTAGGTACTTTTAGATTAAAAAGCGGAACAAGTCCTGAGTATGTCCTGCATTATTTTATAAAGACATTTACTGTCATTAAGTTTTCATGTTTCTATGTTTTGCAATCAAAGACATTTCAAAATGGCTCCGTTAGTTATATATTGCAGGTTCGGTATCTTATGTTGTAAAATACGTATAAAGAAATCTTGGACTCTGTACAGCTTAGATAAGATGGCTTCAAGTGTTATAACACATTTGTGAACAGTATTCAATAGGAGGAAGTACACAAGTAAGAAAATATGATCGAAGAGCTCAAAAATCTTTAATGTCTGTTAACAAACGGAGTAATGCGAGGTGAACAGAACACATTGCCGGAAATCATAATATTGCTGCGTGTAAGTAATTGTATTTCCAGTAAGAAGTACAAAGAACATTATTATGGTAATATTTAATTATTCCACGATTGGGTAGCGCAAGTAATAGAAACCAAGATGCCAAAATATTACCTTAAGAACCACAACGGATCTAGAAAGTTATATAACGAAACTTTTGTACCCTCAATTTGTTTCTGTCTTATTGTACATTTATGTATCGGAACTTAAAAAACAAAAGAAAAACACATACGTGTTTACTCTTTCCTGTTTTTCCTTATCCCTTTCGAATCTACTAAAGAAGCTGAATCTCACTTACTCTCACTGCAAAGCGCTGAATAACATCTCAGGTACGGTGGTGGATTCCAATCCTCATAGAAGAACGGGCCTTCGTAGAAAGTAGAGCGTTGGCGTTGAAGTATATCCTTACTCTGATGCAGGGTTGGAAGGTAGTTTGGGAAATCTGCATCCTCTTCCTGTTGGATTCTTCTTACTTGCAGCACACAAACAAATTACAACTAATAATAAAAAAAAGTTTTCGGTCCGTCGAACTCGCAGGAATCTGAAAATAAAAAAAACAAAATTCCATTTAGAATTGCTACATTTATAATGTATCTAAGCCATTAGAACTAGTTTAACGAATTCTAAGAGGATCAAATTACATCCTATCGTATTCTACGAAATACAAATGTAACTAGGAAGTAATAAGAATTTTCTTTCTACGTTAACCGTAATATGAACCTATAACTTCAAGCTGCCTGTTTCAAAATAGTATCTTTGCCAGTGCATCTACCATTCGCAACATGATTTCAATTTCTGATACTAATGTTGGAAGTGCAGGAAGTGAATGAGCAGTAGAATCAAAGACTTTCTAATGGACAGAGAAGTCCTTTTCTCATGCCTAGCAGCTCAGTTAAATGCGATTAGCAGAATCCTTTATATTCCCAGGTCTGTAACAATAATCCTGACAGTAAGTCAATTACTACTACAGAGAACACCTACACAACACTGTTTTCGCCTGACAATGTTGACTTACGTACAGAACGATTCAGTTTATCGCAAAATGTGAAGACGTAACTTTGTTTCATATGCCTCTGTATTCTTATCATGATGCAGGGCACTTAACACAAGCTTGATTAAATGTGTGCCCACGCTTGATTAAAGATAGATATTACCACGCACAATGCACTAAACAGACAGAACTGGTTCTCGTTGTATACAATGTTAGTCCATACACGCTGCGGACTACCAAATCAAGTCTGCTAGATGTAGCGTAAGAATTATATTCTCAATACATCAGAAACCGACTATGTAATGGGAAAAGAAAAGTTGACTGATAGTTTCTTCTCAGTTAATAAAGCCTTAGTTTCGTATTCAGAAGGTAATGGATTCAAATCCGGCAACCGGCGATCAGAACTTACAATTTTCAAGACCTCATTCACAACTAGGATATTGCCTTCAAACTAGTCCTTGACCGATTTCCTTCTCATGTTTTTCCTGCTACGGAACCGTGGTCCAAGTTAACATGCGTTAAGGCCATGTATACAATTCAATTCAAATTCGAGCAACAGTTTTTTTTCTTCTTCATTCAATTAGGATTAACACATGGTATCTACTAAATATGAGGGTACAGTTGTAATTCAGGAACTATGACAGTGATACCACTTTAGGTTTTTGCAACTAGATACGGTCACTTCTACTGTTACTTCGGTTATAAATATTTAAAATTGCTACATACATAATTTCTTATAACCTACATTTATTTTTATCTACTCCGATAATTTGCTTTCTCTATTTTGCTCCTTTACCTAATATCTTCAATGATAAAAACATAAGAATGTTGGGAAAATATGCGAATAGAAACCTCTCTTTGAACCTCTTCTACCTTTCGAGAGCTTCATCCTCTTGCGTTTGGAACAGAGGTGACATTAAAACATAAGTAAATGAATGCGAAGAGTACGTAAAATATGTACTGTTTTAAATATTCAAACTTGAGTCTTCGTCCCGAAGTTATGTATATGTGTTGTCGTGTTAAGATATTTATCATTCAGTAAATACGTACGTTAGGACATCTGAAAATGCATTATTCTTAATAAGGTGCGTACTCTCTGCAGCGTCCATCTAGATATGTTTTAACTTCCCTTCTATTTATCAGTTCCTGACGACGGGAATGTTAGAAGATATAATCAGTTTCAAAGAAGCTAATACGGCAAAGGTTCGTAACAAATTTATGTTGAAGCTCTCTTCATGTTCAGAGTGTAACAATATAAAATCTCCTATTTTCAGTAACCCTTCTTCACACTGCAGACCCCAACTCATGCTTTATTTTTGTCTATTAGATGTCATTGACGTTGTCTCAATCTTAATAATGGCAGTGATGTAAACACTTCGAATATTTATCGAAATTTAAAGCTACTATTCTTTGTGGAAAAGTTGTGGATCAAGGACTTAATAAGTGTCAAGTCCGCTGTTCAATACTGTGTTATAGAGTAATGCTCTGTGATAGTTCGCATGCTGCAAATTGTAAGTGCTGCGTTGTCTGTAATATAAGTATGTTTCAGAGTTCTGTAAATCACTTTACATTTAAGCTTCGACTTTATTATTTTCGATGTTGCTGTTCTGAATAAAAACATACCTGAATTTCAATTATTGGATTGAACTAGCCGAAAGAATTGTTCGGATTTAACATCCGCCATCCAAAAAGCTTTTAGGGGGCAAAATAACACTAAAAATAGTAGCATTTTGTGTCCTATTTGTTCTTAAAGATATCGTCAGGGATACATTACAGGTAAAATAGAAAAATGAAATGTGAAGAAAGCTACGTAATGAAATGAGGATGCCGCGTTAAACGTGAACATACCTGAGGAGGGAAAAGTGAGACTCGATGGGTAAATTGAAAGGAGTGTTTTCATTTTCTTTTTTTAGAAAAAAGCGTACTATCACGTAAATTACTTGGACTTAGTCGTGGATACCTATTTCTGTTTCAATCACGTATTTTCAAAAAATAAATCCTGTTTTATTTTAAGAAGTTCTTTCATTCTTATTAAAGCATGTTTCTTTTATGTTCCTGTCAAAATGAGAATCATACCCTGTGGATAATGTAGGATGAGATTATATTATGATTTGTACTCAAACCGAATTGGCTGTTTTGAAGTTGTTGATATATTCTCTGATGTTGGTTCAAAGATTAAGTTTTGTTGCACTTATGTATTGGCCACTGGCTACTATGGATCATAAAAATGTAAGTCACCAACTGTGAAAATGATGGGCTACAGAAGAAGATGTGACGAACTGCACATATTTTGACATTTTCATTTAGAAGCGGCTAAAGTTAAAAATATTCTAATTCTGTAAGTTATTTCGATTCAAAATTAACTTGCTTCAGAATGTCTTCTGAAAAAAATATTATGTCTGTAATCACTACTCTTGACATACTATGATTCTCAGTATTCCATTCAACATTCACATAGCCTCAAGAAGGATTACTGACGCATCTCCACTTACGGAATATAGATATATACAACCCAAAGAGATTTCAGAAATTATTACAAATGCAATACAGATGAGATAAATGTTACGTTATTTGCTATCAGGAAAACACTTAGAAGAATTTTAATTTTAAGTTTAATTTTTAAGGCTTTTAGGCAACTGTGGCTGTGGCCGGATGGATGATGATGAATTGGTGAAATGAAGAAAGTGGTAGGAAACTGGAGAACTTCAAGAAAACCGACGCACACGGTGTTTGTCCATCACAAAGACCATGTGGCATGAGCAGGAATCGATCCAACCACCTCTAACACCACAGGGTGAGCAACATATATTAGATAACTTACATTAGAATAGAACAACATTTTTACAAATAATAATAATATTAATTAAATAAACAATTTTAAAAATTAGAAATATAAATTTACCGTCATCTTCCTTCGCCG